>JAUMHM010084572.1:0-12294 GCA_032362435.1 Melikaiella ostensackeni
TATAATTATTCCCGTTATTATAATGGCTTTGCGAAGCTCTTCACCTGGGTTGATTGCTAGAGAGATTGATCAAGCTACTAGTGTCGGAGCGTTGTTGTGAGAAGAACGTGTCGTTCAAATGAACAACACGCGATGACTTCTAACTCGATCTAAAACCTATCCCTTCTCTCACACATACCTCACTCACCCTTACCATACTCGCATAAATTATTTGATCTACGGTAGCGAGGCTCCAATCGAACGACTTACGCTTACCCTGGAAGGAATTTGGCTTAATGATATGACCATAATAATAACAATAATAAATGTAATAATAGTAATAATAGTAATAATAATAACAATGATGATGATGATAATAACCCTACCGAAGGCGTTCTCGCGTTGATGTCCTGGTAAGGTTTAATCTTTCCTCTCATAGCTTTGACGGCTATGTTGGCAGTAGCGTTGCCACTGACAGGGTTTTTTATGCCAAACAGGCGAAGAACGAAGAGAAAAGGGACTGAGAGGAACACCAAAACCGACAAATAATGGAGAGTTTAAAAAATAAATTGAAAAGATGGTCGCTTCCCGAGGATCGTCGGACGCTCTTGGAGCCACCGTTGGCGACCACAGCATGCGGGACGGTGGTGATGATGAGTTGCGTGATGGTCAGGCAGATCTCGTCGATCAGCAATCTGGCCAGCAAGAACATCTGCGACAAGAGGCAAACAGTGGAACATCAACTGTGCCTGATGGGGATGCCTTGGCTAGCGCTAGTGATTTGCAGCCAATCACCTCAACAGGTGTACCGTGGGAGAACATCAACTGGAATACAACCATGATAGAAGAATTGATGCGTCTCTATTATGAAAGTGCGAAGTGTGATAACAAATTTGAAAAGAAATATACTTTTGGGGTAAAGTTCACTGCGAAGGATCCCGATGTACAAAGGGTTGCAGTAAGAGATTTTATCACTGAGGTTAAGGACATCGGAAATAATCTGCTTATCTTAGAAAACCGAGCAATGAAGATTAAACGACAGGTTGAGTCGGCGGGGGAAAATGTCGATAATGAACATCAGTTAGAGGAAGCTGCACCACACGATCAAGCGGCGACCGGTGAGGCAATAAAACATTATCGAACTATTGATGTTCCGGCGCAACCTGATGATGATTCAGTGCCACCACATCCTCCAGAGGCAGATATCCTGATTCCACCAGAGGCAGTAGCAGAGATTCAGCAACGAAGAAGGCGATTAAAATGGACATGCAATATACGAGATGTAAGCAGAGATGTTATGCGCCTTTATTTTGTGGCAGAGGATAGTGGGCAAAGTGTGAGGAGGAAACATCATCGTCTCTTCTTACTTAAGTACCCGCATCTAGCCAAAATAATAAAGGAACAGAATCTAGCGGACCAAGAACGCTCAATATCTATCCAGAAATTGGTTTAAGCAGCTGAAATAGCTGCCATCAAAATGGAGGTAGAACAACAGCCTCATATAAACGAAATCCCTATGGAATATGTAGATAATGAAGAGGTGATTGAAGCTAAAGGCATGGGTGCTAGGGATAATGAAGAACAAGTACAGGGTTCGCTCATAATCACATCCGGACATTTACGTTCCCGTTGATGTAAACAGCGAAATCCCGGAAAAACTTAAGCACCTTGAAAGAAATTTTGGTCAAGTTTTACTAGAATTCAGGGATGTAAAACCAACACGAAGGTAATCTCTGCCAAAGATGTTCGTTACGAAGAATCTGTATGTGCTGATAGGGCATCTAAACAACAAGGTTTTGCCAATCTATTTGAACGCAAAACTAACTGCGTAACATGCGCAAACTCTTGTGTATTGTGCGGCCGTGGCAGTCATTAGAACGTTGGGCCGATGAACTAGGCCTACAAATGCAGTCTCTGCCTCAAGAAGGGAGCAAGATTCACCATGGAAATCAGGTTGTATACGGATGTCAGCATAGTAAGGATCAAATTGGGTCGATTGACTTAATATAAGAAATTTAAAAAAAAAACCAGAAAGCTGACACGCCATGTTACTAAAATCATCAACCGAAGTTCCTCAATTGGAAGACATGGCTAATAACTGGTCGGCTGTTGGGGGGGAAAAAAACAGAAGCAAGTTAGGAGCTACGTGATTTCAACTAGAGAAACAAAGCGCAAGCAATAACCCTGTAATGGAGTCGAATAACATCACAGACTCAAACGGTTCAGCGGTTTTGAAAAGGGCGAGTAACTGGAAAGCCCCAGGTCCCGACATGGTGCACAATTTCTGGTAGAAGTACCTGTCGAGTGTGCATCCTGCTTTGGCAAGGTCTTCACAAAAGTTCATCGAACAACCAGATCTGATGCCAGGCTTTATGCTTAAAGATACCACGTATATGTTGCCTAAAAAGCCAGACACTCAAAACTCAAATTTTTAAAAGTTTACAAGATCTGCCCACATATCATCGACTTCTTACGTCGCGCGATGATGCTTTGTGGAACAAGAATCAAGTATTTTGATCATGGGCAACCGAGGATAACTGAATTAATTCGCATTACGACGGATCCATTTCAAGGAGACTTCTTTAGTGCATTATGGTTCTGTCTAGAGCTTAATCTATTGAGCTGAACACCGAATAGTATGTCTCATGGGTTCAGAGTACATCATAACGAGGTTGGTCATCAACTGACCCATCTTCTGTACTAGGATGACAATAGACTGTACGCTAGTTCAAACAAGAAGCTACAGCAAGTGATCCATGTGACAAATCAGTTTTTCAATAACATCCACATGGAGTTTGGATTAGATTAATGCAGAACAGTGCATGTGATCAAGGGAGAAATAGGGACCGCAGAACTAGAGGACGAGAACGAGGATCACATCGAAGCAATGGCAGCAGTTAAAAAAGCGGTTTTATTAATCTCCTGTCGCATCGTGAGAAACTTCTTAGACCATCAGAAAATAGGCGACTGAAACCCTATGGAGTAACAGATGGTATCTCTAAAAAAAGCATCCAGAGGCGATTAATGTCACCTTCAATTCTTTCGGCCGCTGCATTGGGACAACAGCGGTAAATGAAAAACTTCAAACTACACCATACACTTATTTGGTTCCTACGACAACATCATCGCAAGAGGTTTCAAACATCGTATTGAATTCTTAACATCTTTAACTCATTAGGCACTTGACTTGGTCCGTTTCTGATGATGGGATACTGGGTTCACCCGAGAAAAAAGCAAAAAAAAAGTAATAATAAGCATAACAAATCCGTTCAGCTGTTACCCAGAAAAAGCAAGCGTACTCAAGACAGCTGAATATTAAAGGTCTTAGCAATGAGGAGAGGACTAGACTGGAAAATGACTATCTTAAAAAAAGTGGTGTAACGAAATATCTCGGAAATCTCGCACTCGTTGTTGTCGAAAACCTGATTGGCTTATGAATGATTTGAAATTGCTTTATTTATTAATTTGAAATTTAAAAATGTATTCTGCTGCTAATATTCAGTTTGCTTGCAACCGTCAATTTAATTTGTAATCGTTATGGTGGCGAAATATTTCATTGATCTTGCAAATACAGATCCAATATCATATACTTTGATGAGAGAATAAGACTCGAGTTCATTAAATAAATGAAAATTCATTTCTATTCATTCTTTAATACCGAGGGGCTGATCATTCGAATTTTGAGTGTACGCCCGGTATTAGGATTACAAATTTTTCCTAATATTTTACAAAATTTCAAGCATTTCGAAATATATCAAAGGATTTTCAATAATTTCAACAGATTCCGAGGAATTTCAAAGGTTTTCAAGAGATTTAGGACCAATTTAAGAGATTAAAAAGAATGGTTTTGGATTTCGAAGGATTTCAAAAAATTTTCAGGCCTTCAAATATTTTTTAAAGACTGTCAAGAATTGTAAAGGATTTTAAGGACCTTCACAGATTACCTATAAATTTGAATCGATTCAGAAAGATTTCAAGCAATTTTAACAGATTTAAAGCGTTTTCAATGGGTTTTAAGATATTTTAGAGCACATCACAAAACTCTTAAATCAGAGCATTTCAAATCGAAGCATTTCAAAATATCGCAAGAGACTTTACAACACTTTCAAAAAGATTGCAAGTAACTTTAACCATTTCAAAGGATTTCACAGATTTTCTAACAATTTTGTATGATTCAAGAATATTTCAAGCGATTTCCAAGAATCTTTTGAGCTTTCACGGATTATGAAAGTATTTCAGAGGATTTTTATGGATTTTAAATTATTTAAGAAGACTTCAAGGAATTTAAAGATATTTTAACAATTTTGCAAAAGTTTTCAATCGGTTTCAAAATATTTTACGGGTTATTACAAAACTTCTAGAGATTTCAAGTGGTTTCAAAAAATTTCAAGGGAGTTTAAGAGATTTCCATAGACCCCAAAGTATTTTAATACTTTGGTAATACACTCAACTCTGAATTTATGTCGAGTTTCGGGTATGGCTTGCGATGGCCGTGAGGCTCTTCCAAGAATTTCTTCGATGTAAAGAGTCAGGGCCGTGTGAACCATTTCCAGTAAGAATACATAATAATAATTAACCGTATTTCGTACAAATGTAGATTTGTTTTATCATAAAGGATGGACCTATTTTAATAATGAAGACTAATTATTAAAATGAGAATTTTCGGCGTGTATTTTAAGATAAATGCGAAATATGCACGCAAGTGTTCGAAAGGCCAGCTTTGTGGCTACGGAATTGGTCAACTGCGCTGCGCTCACTCGACCTCTCTCTCGGCTCCTTGGACCCCCTCAACCACGAATGAAAGCCGGCTGAAATTCTAGGAACGACTCAAGTCCAGACGACTTAAATTCAGAATTGAATGTACTTTAAAAGATGTTTTTTGGATTCCAATGAAATCAAAAGAATTCGATTAAATTTATGAGAATTTCAGGTGAATTTCAACGAACTCAGAATAAATTCATAAGAATTTACGTTAAATTCACATAAATTTTCAAAAAATTCCAATAATCTCAGTAAAATTGGAGCGAATTTGGAAGAACATAAGGGAACTCAAAATACTTTGTTGAAGTTCATGACAATTTGAATGTATTGAACAAAACTTTGAAAATCAAAAAATTTTCATTGAAGTGAATAAAATGGGAGCGAACAGAATTCAGGATGAATTTAACAGTACGTAAATGAATTGGAAAAAAACAGTGAATTGAATATAATTCGAATAGATTTGAAGGAACTTGCGGGAAATGCGAAGAATTCGATAAAATTCATAAAAATTCAAGGTTAATTAAAAAAAGATCAAGTAAATTGAAAACAATTTTAAAATACTTCAAAAATTCATTAAAATAATTAAATTTGAATTGAATTTAGAAAAATTTAAGGGAATTTGAAAGCAAAGCTGATTTTATTTTTAAAGCGAAACAAATTTGACGAAATGCCGAAGAATTCAAAGTGAGTTTCAAAGACTTCAGGGTGAATTAAAAAAAAAATCCATTAGATTGAGTAGAATTGAGTGAATTAAGGAGAATTCGAAAGAATTAAGGTTGAATTGAAAAGAATCAAGAGAAATCCAAACATTTAAAATAATGCAGGCTAGATTAATGAGTATTCAGGGTGAATTCCAAATGAATTCAAATGAGTTGAAAAAAAGTTGAAAATTTGAAAAATCCGAAATATTTGATTGATTTCAGTAAAATTGAAGTGAATTTGAAAAAATGCAGAGTGATTTAAGGTAACTAGATGAAATTCAAAAGAATTCAAAATGAATTCTCATTTGAAGTCAAGGTGAATGGAACAAAATGTTTAAAATCCAAAAAAAAAATTAATTAAATTGAGATAAGTGTAAGTGGGAAAAATAAATGAATATGAATCTAAAAAAGTTCATGAGAATTCAAAGTGAATCCAAAGGAGTTTAGGGTGGATTAAGAGAAATTGAAAATCCAAAATAAGTCCATTGAATTTAGTGGATTTCAAGGGACTCGCAAAGAATTCAGAATGAATTGAAAATAATTCAAGAATATTTAGAAATAGGCATAGACCTGAATTTAATAGTGATAAACTCTTCAGTTCTTTTTTTTAATTCATTGAAAGAAGTGAATTTATCTCACAAGAGTGACTAAAAAAAGTGATTTGAAAAAAGGGACTAAGAGTGACTAAATGGCAGCCCTCAGATTTTCAGAGGATTCCTAGAGACTGCAAAATATTTTAAAAGATTTCAGTGAGATCCGAAGGATTTCAAGTAATTTCAATAGGTTTAAAAAATTATGAGACATTTCAAATATTTCAAAAAAATGTATGGGATTTCACAAGGTTTAAAAATTTTTCAATCGGTGATGAAGGATTTCAAAAAATTTTGAAGTTTTTCCAAGTATTTAAAATTATTTAAAGAAATTTTATGGGGTGTTGGAAAAATTTACATGATTTTGTGAGCATTCAGAAGATTTTAAGACATTTTAAGAAATTTTTCAAGGTTTAAGAGGTTTCAAAAGAATTCAAGATGGTCAGGCCCTTATTTAATACTAAGACATAAGTATTTAAAAACAATATTGCATTTGACAAACACATGAAAGAAAATTTTATACTTTTAAAAATGTCAACTTTTCTCAAGCAAAACTAAAGTATCTTTTTCTAGGCAGTAACTAGTGTTACGGAAAATTCCGTAAGGGTAGACAGCTCATTTTTTCTACTAGCCAAACCGAAGACACAACAAGAACAGCAACTTCAAATATGAATAATCATTTCTGTAATGAGGATAAATTTGTAGCATGCTAGCGATATAAAAATGCAAGGGATATTCAACAAACTCACTAAAGAACATCAAAACTATCTCAAAAATATCCACAGTGGAGATAAAAAACTTTAAAAGTATTGGAAACACTTATTTTTTCGCGCTCTTTATTTGAATATGTTCCGGCGTTCGATTTTATTTTATTGATATTATTTCAAAACGTACTATCAAACACAAAGGTTCGAAAGTATTCCTTTAAATAAAATTTCATACTCCAAACCTTCAAAATTTAATTGTACAAATTAAAAATTTAAACGTTCAAAATGAATATTTCAAATTACAAACATTGAAACTAAACAATGGCAACTTTTAAGTGTTCAGAATTGATCATAGTCACATTTCCAGTGTATAAAAGAAACAATTTTTAAATTTGGTTCATAGTAATTTATAGTATGTACTCTAAATTAACACGTTTTAACTTGTACTAAACTTCAAGTTCAATGTCATCGAATTTGACAAATTTAATGTTGTAATCCGATTAAAATTCAAAACTTCGTAATTAGAGTTAAAATCTTTCAAATTATTCAATTTCAGATTGTGCTTGATACTGCATATTTAGTGTTCAAATATCTTGATTAAGGTAATCGAAATTCATTCATTAAAAAATTGTATCAAGATTGAGGATAAAATAAATTCCAGTTGCACAATTCTGCACCTCTGATAATTTCGGAAATTTTCAATATTAGATTTTCAAAATGATACAAGCCCGAAGTTTAAAACGAAATTTGAGAAAATTGGAATCGGCAGGTTGAGCTTAGACAGTCTGACGTGTATGAGGCGGAGGTTCGAAATTAAACAAATTTAATATAACGCTTCTAAAATTGAAAACATTTATGATATTTTCAAAATTATTTTACAGCATCTTTCATGAATTATCTAATTTTGCTAAGCGACTACGACAAAAAAGTAACTAAATGAAATAAAATGAAAAAATGCCTACACGGTGAGGCTGAACCAACTTTAATTGCAAGCTCCTTGCATATGGGATTTTTCAACTGATTATGGTAGTCTATAATCCTACGGACATTTTAAGACTAGAAACAAAAAAATCCATCGGACCCTTTTTGAAAAAAGTCGACTTTTATGTTCAAAGTATTTGAAAATAACAAAAATTCTACAAATTTAATTGCAAGATCCTTGCACATGGGATTTTTCGACTGATCATGGTACTCTCTAATCCCACGGACATTTTAAGACTAGAAATAAAAAAATCCATCGCGCTTTTCTTAAAAAAGTTTACTTTTATGTTCAAAGTATTACAAAATAAAAAGATTCGAAAAATTTAATTGCAAGTTGTTTTAACATAGCGCAAGGGCTAGAATTACGGAAAATTCCATAATTTAGCCTTGAACGAGTTGGAAAGGGATTGGTCTTACGGAAAATTCCATAAAGGTAGACAGTTCGTACTGTTAATATCATAAATTACGCATTCTAAAACTTATAATGTTAACAGAAAGCATTAATGCTTGAGAAATTTATAATTAATTGGACTATATATTGAACAAAATAGTTTCTCATGTGATTATCTTTTACTATATTCCCTTTATAAACTATTTTGTTCAATATATAGTCCAATTAATTATAAATTTCTGGAACATTAATGCTTTTTGTTAACACCCTAGGTTTCATAATGTATACTTTAAAATAATAACACAAAACAAGTGACCAGAATAATTTTTTCATTTTGAATATTTCGAACATAAAAATCGGCACTTTAAAAAAGGGCCTTATGTTCTTTTTTGTTTCTGACCTTAAAATTTTTGTAATTACAGACTACCATAATCACTTGGAAAATCCCGTGCGCAAAGACCTTATAATTAAATTATTTTTTTTTTATTCTGAAATACTTTGAACAAAAGAAATCGACTTTTCCAAAAAGAGCCCAATCGACTTTTTTGTTTCTATTCTTAAAATGTTCGTGGGATTACAGACTATCATAATAAACTGGAAAATCCCGTATTCGAAATCATTATAATTAAATGTAAAAAAAAATTATTTTGAATTACTATGAACAAAAAAATCAACTTTTCAAAAAGGGTCCTATGGATTTTTTCGTTTTTCGTCTTAAAATGTCCGTGAGATTACAGACTACAATAATAGGTTGGAAAATCCCGTATGCAAAAACTTATAATTAAAGTTTTTTAAAATTATTTTGAAATACGTTTAATATAAAAATCGACTATTTCAAAAAGGCCTTATAGATTCTTTTG
Organism: Melikaiella ostensackeni; assembly: GCA_032362435.1. Classification (NCBI taxonomy): domain Eukaryota; kingdom Metazoa; phylum Arthropoda; class Insecta; order Hymenoptera; family Cynipidae; genus Melikaiella; species Melikaiella ostensackeni. The sequence continues at coordinate 8,971 of JAUMHM010084572.1, forward strand.
TTTTTGGTCTTAAAATGTCCGTGGAATTATAGTCTATCACAATCAATCCAGAAATCTTATATGCAAGAATCTTGAAATTAAAGTTGGTTCAGCTCCACCGTGCCTAATGAAGTTTCATCGGAAGAAAGGTTTCACTTCTCTTGAAATTTGAAGAAACTTAAATCAGCAGGATCAAATTAATCATTCCAACGTGTATAAAACAGAGGTTCAAAATTATATAAACTTAATATAACGCTTGTAAAACTGAAAACATTTCTAATATTTTTAAATTATTTTACAGCATCTTTCATAAATTATCTAATTTCACTAAGCGACTATGAAGAAAGTGACTCAATGTAATAAAATAGCATAATGACTAATCAAGTTTCATCGAAAGAAAGGTTTCACTTTTTTCGAAATTTGAAAAAATTAGAATCAGAAGGACTGAACTAATTAGTCTGAAGTGTATGAAGCAGAGGTCCAAAATTGAACAAACCTAATATAATGGTTGTAAGACTGAAAACATGTCTGATATTTTTGACATTTTTTTACAGTATCTTTCATAAATTATCTAATTTTACTAAGCAACTATGACAAAAAAGTGACTAAATGAAATGAAATGAAAAATACCTAATGATGTTTCATCGGAAGAAAGGTTTCACTATTTTTTTTTTTGAAAAATTAGAATCGGCTGGATGAAATTCATCAATCTAAAGTGTATAAAGCAGAGGTTTAAAATTGAATGAACTTGAAATAACGCTTGTAAAATTGGAAAATTTCTGATATTTTTAACATAATTTTACAGCATCTTTCAAAAATTATCTAACTTCACTAAGCGACTACGACAAGAAAGTGACTGAATGAAATAAAATGAAAAAATGCCTAATGATGTGTCATCGGAAGAAAGGTTTCACTTATCTTGAAATATAAAAAAATTAGAATCGGCTGGATGAAATTAATCTATCTGAAGTGTATAAAGCAGTTATTCAAAATTGAACAAACTTAATATAATGGTTTGTAAAATTGAAAACATTTTTGTTATGAATGATTAATTTCATCCTGCCGATTCTAGTTTTTTTCAAATTTCAAGAAAAGTAAAACCTTTCTTCGGATAAAACATCATTAAACATTTTCTTATTTCATTACATTTAGTCACTTTCTTGTCGTAGTCGCTTAGTGAAATTAGATAATTCATGATAGATGCTACGACAAAAAAGTGACTAAATGATATGAAATGAAGAAATGCCTAATGATGTTTCATCGGAAGAAAGGTTTCACTTTTCTTGAAATTTGAAAAAAAAGAATCGGCAAGATGAAATTAATCATCCTGACGTGTATAAAGCAGAAGTTCAAAATTGAACAAACTTAATATAATTGTTGAAAGAGTGAAAATATATCTGGAATTTTTAACATTTTTTCACAGTATCTTTCATAAATTATCTATTTTCACTGAGCAACTACGACAAAAAAGTGACTGAATGAAATGAAATGAAAAAATACCTAATGATGTTTCATCGGAAGAAAGGTTTCACTTTTTTTTTTTAAATTAGAATCGGCTGGATGAAATTCATCCATCTAAAGTGTATGAAGCAGAGGTTTAAAAATGAACAGTCTTGATATAACGCTTGTAAAACTGAAAAATTTCTGATATTTTTAACATAATTTTACAGCACCTTTGAAAAATTATCTAATTTCACAAAGCGACTACGACAAAAAAGTGACTAAATGAAATAAAATGAAAAAATGCCTAATGAAGTTTCATCGGAAGAAAAGTTTCACTTGCTTTGAAATTTGTAAAAATTAGAATCAGCAGGATGAAATTCATCAATCTAAAGTGTATGAAGCAGAGGTTTAAAATTGAACGAACTCAGTATAACGCTTGTAAAACTGAAAACATTTCTAATAGTTTCAACATTTTTTACAGCGTCTTTCATGAACTATCTAATTTCACTAAGCGACTATGAAAAAAAAGTGACTCAATGTAACAAAATGTCAAAATAATTAATCAAGTTTCATTGAAAGAAAGGTTTCACTTTTTTTGAAATATAAGAAACTAGAATAAACAAACTTAATATAACGGTTGTAAAATTGAAAACATTTCTGATATTTTGACCATTATTTGAGAGCATCTTTCATAAATTATATATTTTTACTAAGCAACTATGACAAAGAAGTGACTAAATGTAAGAAAATGATAAAATGCCTAATGAAGTTTTATCGGGAGGAAGGTTTCACTTTTTTTGAAACATAGAAAACTAGAATCGGCAGGGGGGGTCAAATTTTACACAAATTTAATACATTCTCTGATGAGAATGTAAAAATATTCCAATACCATTTTCTATATTTAAGAAACAAACTATGCCTTCTACCAAAAAATGTTTAGAAGCAAGTTTTCAGGTCTTCGTGAAAGCAACAATTTTGATATCTCAATTTTCTTTTGTATCCCGCTTTATTTGGCTAAAAATGTCACTTTTCGATTTTTCAAGTAAATTCAAAAAGTTGTTCTAACAATCTTGTAGGGCATTCAAAAAACAATGTCTTTCCTTTCTTGACTTTTTTTCATATCGTGCGTTGTCTGGATTAAAATTTTCATTTTCGTTTCTTTTTTTTAATATTGTAAATGCTATAATTCTCACAATTTTCTTCTTATCGAAAAAAGTCATGGGGATAAATTGTTCGACATTTTGAGTGCTATAAACAGCCGTACATAGAATTATTGCAAATTTTAAAAAAAGTGGTCTCAAAAATTTTTTAAATGCTCTAACTTTTTGAATTTTTGTCCAAAATGGGTGGCTGACGAACTTGACCCTCATTTTAGGAGACTCAAAAAGTATACCGAAAGCTAATCTAATCGGTCAATTCTTTAGGAAATTATCGTGCTCACAAACAAAAAATCTACAGACACATTCGTAAAAACATGTTTTCCGGGTTCAGGTGGTTTCAAAACGTGGACATTTGACAAAAACAGGGGGGGTCAAATTTTACACAAATCTAATACATTCTCTGATGAGAATGTGAAAATAACTTTTACTTTCCAAATTTGAAAAACTATTTGATTTAAAAAAAAGCTTTTACAAAATTTTCTTAATCAAACCCAACTTTTTTCTTTTAATACAATTTTTTTTATAGTGAAATAATTAACCTTTTTTTTTGTTCTAGAGCAACCTCGATGAGTATTCCTATTTCTCTTTTGACGTTCGAGTGCCAACCGAATGGGTCTTCGATTTGGAAGACAAGACGGGAGGAATGCAGGAACTACGATCTGTTTGCATCATGCTGACAGCCATGAAGGAATTCGGCTTTCTGGATCATAATGATGATGACGAAAGCTACCAATTTGATCGC
>JAUMHM010084573.1:0-12293 GCA_032362435.1 Melikaiella ostensackeni
TCTAATTACGACTTGATCGAATATTCTGTAAATATAATCATAATGTCATATTGGTACTTGTAAAAACTAAATAATCTTTTTAGAAGTACGTATTTTCTAAATCATGAATTTAAAAGGCTAAATGGTACTCATCAAAAGAAAAAGGTTGCCAATAGGTTTTTACATACATTCAGGGAAAAAAACGATACCTTCGTTGCCTACAAAAAAGGTGTTCGGAGGAAGATGCCATATTAACAGTATGTGCGTATCCTATGATGTACCTTTGTGTACTTTTTTTGCTAACATTGATGTTCTAATTTTTATAATTTTATAAATTTCACAGATGCTTATGTGTTTTTGTATCCTATTTTAGATATTTTTATATCTATTCTAATTACGACTTGATCGAATATTCTGTAAATATAATCATAATGTCATATTGGTACTTGTAAAAACTAAATAATCTGTTTAGAAGTACGTATTTTCTAAATCTTGAATTTAAAAGGCTGAATGGTACTCATCAAAAAAAAAGGTTGCCAATAGGTTTTTACATACATTCAGAGAAAAAACGATACCTTCGTTGCCTCCAAAAAAGGTGTTCGGAGTAAGATGCCATATTAACAATATGTTCATATTATATTATGTGCCATTGTGTACTGTATTTTGACTAACATTTATGTTCTAATATTTATAGTTTTACAATTTTTACAGATGCTTATGTTTTTTTTGTATTCTACTTTATATATTCTTTTATCTACTCTTATTTCGACTTGACTGAATTTCTGTAAATGAAATCATAATATCATATTGGTACTCAAACTAATTAATCCTCTCAGAAGTAGGTACTTTCTAAGTTTTGATTTTGAATAGACCAAAACAAACTAAATAGATTCCATGAAGTCATTTGAAAATTTTCTAACATGCGTCTTTTACAGGAGGTTGGAATTTAGACTTTAGACGATGTTGCCGGAAATAAACGACAATTTCGCCTAAACGAGAGGTGCAAGTCAGGGTCGTAAATTTCTTTCTCCGGTTCAAGTGTTCCTTGATTTTTGTAAAATATTAGAAATTCTCAGATGGGTTGGTTTAGACTTTTCGTAGTTAGTATTTGACGCGCCTTCAAACAGAGTGCATCTCACTTCGGGCTTCATAAAAAAGAACCAAAGAATAACAATTTCAAAACATTGAGTGTTCTTGTTGTGTGAGTTGAATAGTGTAAAAGAATAAACAGTTTGGATTACGATTTCCTGAATTTTCCATCACAGACACCAAAGGAAGTAATAAATAGACAAAACAATAAACCTATGTTAAAAAAACTTTTTTGGTACAATGGACTTCAGAAATATTCATGAAAATTGGAGTGGGGAATCTGTTAAAAATATTGAAGAGTTTTACATGATCAGTAAAAAACTCAGATCAGCTGCATTACAAAAAGAATTCTTGATAAAATGTAAGATTCATGAGGTTTTTCCAAAGAAGATCTTTGACATTAACAAGCGAGTTTGCTTTGATTTTTATAATAAAAGAAACAAAGAAACATTATTTGAGACCACTAATCAATTCCAAAAATCTATCTTGAATCTTGTTATAAAAGATTGCCATTCTAAAATACACTATCTTGGTAAAAACATTAAAAACACTCTTGATAATTTGAATAAGCAAGTACTAGATTACATCATCAAAGATTGCTTTGAAAGAGCAACAAAATTGAATAAAAAAGTTTATAACAATAATAAAAAACGTGAACGAAAATTTTAAAACATTATCAATATCCAATGTGATATACAAAAATTAAATCTAAATATTCACTTAGCTCTTTTTCAAGACCAACCTAACCCATGGTTTTTAAATATTTCCAACACAGAGATCCCACAAAAAGTAATTAACATTCTAAGGTTTAGTGAAGGTTTTAGTAAAAAATATAGTGAAAATAAGTGTATTCAATTCTTTGAAATCATTAAAGACATTGAAGCCAATATTTCAAAATTACCAGAAAGCAAAGTACAAGAATTTAGAGCAAGATTTATGGGATTATCAAATAAATTTTCGAACAAAGGCCCTACACAAACCTTATTAGAAAAAGAATTTTTACTTTTGAAATTCTAGAGAGATTGAGACTTCAAAAGTGCTTGTGAAACAGTATCAAAAGATGTGACATTGACAAAGTTCACACAAATCTATCTCTTGCTTATGGCCTTGTAAAAGCTTAAAAAGCAAAATTTCCTTTAAGACTGGTTATTTCGACAATAGGTTCACCCACGAGAAAATTAGAAGAGCTTTTCGGTAAAATTACCTAAGAATCAGTTACTCTTTCAGCAAGATCAATTGAAAATAGTTCTGCCTTTCTAAAATTGTTCGAAAATGTTAAAATACCATCAAATCACATTTTTGTCTCCTTTAATTTAATTGCCATGTTTCTTAATATTCCATTTGAAAGAAATAAACTTGCTATTGAAAATAAATGGAATACAATCAAACTTCACACTAAAATTACGAAAAAACAATTTCTTGATGCTCAGTCATATTTCCAATTATTGCTGACATTGTAATAGAATATTTGGAAAATGAAATTTTGTAACAAAATTTATTTTGAATTGGACTTTTATGCACGATATCTGGATGATTCTGTATAATCTTCACGTGCACAAAATGTAGATACCCTACTTAATGTTTTTAATCGTATACATCCAAGATTACAGTTCACTGTTGAAGTTGAAACGAAAGGTAGATTTAATATTCTTGATTTGACCTTAATAAAAGCTGCTGAAAATTATATTACCACTGATTGGCATAGAAAAACTATCTCTTTAGAAAGGACAATCAATTTCAATTAGAATTATTCCATTTAAAACAAAATAGAAGTTGTAAATAATTCAAGTGATAGAGCTCTTAAATTATCTCATCCTACATTCCATCTGAAGAATATTGAATTACATATGCAAACAGATTCTTTTTCTAAACCATTATCTTATTACTTTTATTAACAAGCATATTGCATAATAGAATTATTCAAATTAAGAATAAAAGTAATAATCAGAACAGAAACAATGTACAGGAATACAATAGATTCATTACGGTTATCCTACCTCATTTTGGAAAAATCTCAAGAATCTTGAAATCAATGTAAGAAAAATTGGGATTACATACGATATGTAGAGTTCCATTCAAAAGCAACTTGATTGTTACATTAGGTAAAGACAAGTATGAGAAACTGGAAAAACAATGTGTAATTCACAAATTTAAATGTAGGCAATATGATGCTGTCTACGTAGAGAAAACAGGATCACTTAGAACACGAAAAGATGAACATAAAAATAATTTTCATAGAAGTGCAAGATATTACTCGGTCCTTACAAAACATAAACTTACACATGGGCATGACTTCAACTGGGATGATGTTCAATTTTTGTATCGTGAGAAAAATAAAAAAAGAGAGAATTATGGAAATGCTATTCATAAAGAGTGGAGGTAACAAAGCTATTAATTTAAGAAGAGATCTTGCTAGATACAGCAGAATTTGGGATGGAATCATTAATTGGATATGACTTTAGTTTCTGTCATAATTTGGAATTAGTGTGAATTAGTTTCCAAATAAAAAATTTGGTACTCCAATGGGATCACCAATATCATCAGTATTAGCAGAATTGGTTATGACTTATGCAAGATATAGAAGAAGATGCCATAAAAAACAAATCCTTCAGAATATTATTTTATTGCCGTTTCGTGGATGACACGCTTATTTGCGTCCACAAAGATAATCTCTTTAAAGTCTTAGATAATTCTAATCAAAAATGTGGTTCACTGAATTCACCCTAGAACAATCTCTCAACCAAAGAATCAATATCTTAGACAAAACTTTAATCTTCAACAAAAGATATATCGAAACCGATTGCTATCAAAAACCAATAGCATTAGGACGCATTATCCTTATGAATTTATAAAAAATAATATTGAAAAAAGGCTTCGACTCATAGAAAACAAAGAGACCTTTAAAACCTAGAATTTCTGAACATAGAACTACGCAAAAAAAAAAACGAAGAAAGACAGCTTTATGTAAACACTCAACAGATTTCATTCACAAATTTAATTCCAACAACAATAATGAAAAAATATTTGACTTGGAATATAATTATTACAGAAGGAACATATTAGAAATGTATCATATTGTCAAAAATGAAAGTACTGTGAATTTTAGATCAGACACTGAGAATTTAAACATAATATATCATAACGTTATAGAATCATTTGGTAAAGTTTTTTAAAATATCACTTCACAAAATAAAACTTTCATGAATTTCAAATTGCCACCTTGAAGTCATAGAGTCATGGGCAAAATTTTATTAATTTCACATTATAAGAAAAAAAAACTCTCATGAATTTCAAACTTACCTGTATACTTGCATAAATTTAATAATGCTAATAATTTACTCAGTTCCTAACCTCCATTCTTGGAGCAGACCACAATCACATGGTCTACATACGTTTTTATGTTTTTTTTTTACACAATCTATTGCATTCTTCAATGCAACAACATTTTAATTATAATAATGGATCAATAAAATATCGAAAAATAATAATATGGGTATAATGCCTTTTAACTGCAATAGCCATACAATAATTTCAAAATTGAAATGTTCTGTTTTTATACATTAAAAAAAAACCTTTTTTACGACTAGGTATAACTATGAGTAAGTACCTGATCTTACTATTTTTCACAATACTTACATTTCCGCATACACAAAAAAAGTCAATTTATAAATTTTTATATTGTTGAAATCCTATCTTATGCTTAGAGTCTGATGATTCTTCACATGTATAATTTTGTACATTCGAAAACTTTTTAACATTATGGAACTTTTGTAACAAATGAGGAATATTCATCATGCGGTATGCCTTCTATTCTTATAAAGTCTTTAAAATAGAACAGCTATGATGTTAATTTATGTTACTTTCTCTGTATTTTCAGTCCTGATGAGGTTGATTCACGATGGAATGCAGAGACAATTCTGGACTAAACTCAGTTGTATTATTTAAATTCTACATTTCTAGACCTAAGGCCAAAACAAAGTATATAATAAGGTTAGGTTTTGGCAGTTTTTGTTACTCTAAAATTTAGGTATAATTGTGCAAAAAAGTATACTCAAATCATACTGAAACGCTCTTCGTTGTTTGCGGACTTCAACGAATTTGAAGACAAATTCCACTGACTTCATACCCAATAGCTTTTTGATCGTACATTATGATAATTATACACGAATTTCTTTCTTGCAAGTTTTCACCTCATTTTGACGCTTTTTATATAAGTTGGGTATAATTTCAGGCTCAATTTTAGTAGAGTGTAGCAAAAATAATTTTTTTTTTGTTATAATTGTATATAAACAAACCAAGAGAAAGCAATTTATCACCAGCTGTTTCGTATTCATTCTTAGACTCTAAAAAGACTGGCAATTGTGAGTCGATTTCTTCAGGTGAAGAACCAATTTTTGTGGATACTGTTAGCACGTCAGAAATACCACAAAATTCATTCAATACGAAAAAATCGGAAGACGACATCGTCAGTGATGAAAGTTCCAACTCAAATGAGGTACGGTATAGAATACCTGAAAAAATCACTTTTTACACGCAAAACAGTGGAAACAACTGGTATTTTCTCGAGAATAACAGACCCGGGATGAGATATTCTGCTATCATTAATTTTCGCTGCATTTATTAAATTTTACTCGTGTGTTTACATTTTCTCAGGTACCACTTTCCTCACCCATCCCACTTGTTGACCATGGCAAATCTTCTTTTTCGCCTGTCCTTTCGGCTGTTATTACCAATACGAAAATCAAGTACGCTATTATTTTATCTGATCCAAATCAACCATAAACCACAAATGAGGAAATGTTGTGGGCAAACCTACGATGGCGCAAATGTCAAGAGCGGTACATTGAATGGCGTTCAAAAATAAATTAGAGAAAAAGCTCCTTATGCGTATTTTGTTCATTATGCAGCGCATAACCTGAATTTGCTATTGAATGTTGGGGTCACACAAAATCCCTCTCTGAAGCTTCTGAATTATATTCAAAGTTAAATATTCAAAACAAATTTGAAGAGAAAAGAACAAAAAAGAAGAAAGCAGTTGATGAAATCTGCGAAGACGAAAGACTGATCCTATGTTTGATACGATTGGCTCACAGCTGCAACATAGATTCGAAGGAATGACTTAGCTTCTAAGAACATACAAAATGATGCAACCACATTTCATTGCCAATTCAAGTGAACTCAAAATAAGATTAGAGACAGAAAAGTTTGTCCAAAAAATTCCTGAGTACATATCCGCATCTTTTCCTGCGCAATTTCTATCAATAAAATCTGCTTTCAACTTCAAAATAAAGCAAGTGAAAACTACGAAACAGCTAGCCGATTTCCTCATAATTGAACACAGTTTTTTTATGTCAACTTTTTCGGATGTTTACACTGGTTGTATAATTTACACTACTACCTCAGTGACAGTCGCGACAGCTAAACGATAACTTTCAAAATTAAATCTTATCAAGAATTATTTGCGAAGTTCAACGGGGCAGGAAAGATTGAACGAATTAGCCATTCCATCGATCGAGAATAAGAGAGCACGAAAAACTTATTTTATGAAAACAATTAACAATTTTGCCGCTATGAAATCGAGAAAGAAATTGTTTTAGGAATAGGGACGCAAGACACAAGATGTGCAAAAACCACATTTTTATAAATGATATCTCTGTGATTTTAGTGTTCGCAGGCTGCAGTTTGTCATTCCTCATTATAGCAATGATAAAAACTAGATAATTATAGGAATCACTTCTGATATCGAAAATTCGGCCGTAAAAAGTATGTATGTACCTTACGAATACGTGCGTGAATATAAACACTTCTTTGGAAGAAACGTAACGTGTTATTTGGTTACTCTGCAATAATGTAGCAAGTTCTGACCCCGACACCGTCAGAACGACCCTGACTCATCGGTTCTTACCTGGCAAATTACGTCTGCACGGAGAATTTGTTTGATGCAATATTTTTAACACGCATTATAAGGCACATACAATTACCAATACAGAGAGATTTTTCCGGAAAATGTTGCGGTTTTTTAAAAATTGAAGATGCAGTATCTTTTTGTCGTTCCCTCTTTCAGGCGCAAAAAATGCTTCATCTTCACTTTAAAAAAAAAAACCATAACAAGAAATTTTTCCGGAATTTTTGAAAATATGAAATAGTGATCTGTTCCACACTCAGAACCTTCATAATCCTTGTATCTATTACTGGCCCTTTTAGTTTCTCATAGGCTACAGCACAGTCAATCATACTGTTGCTCTCGCCTTTGCACCAAGTAAACAAGCCTTTTTCCAATAAGCTAATCAATTTCTCCCTATTACCGCTGGTTTTGGAATTTCCAAAATTACCAAGTACCCTGTCGGTACCTTCGCGTTGCACACCAGCCCAGCTATTTATATCTATGAGTAGAATGATTCTTTCCCCGGGATAACAAGTACCTATAATATCGTTTGACTAGACCCAGAAGGCGTCTTTTGCATCACTACTGTTACCAAAAACCGGAGCGTAGTATGTTATAATAAATAGCTTTCTGATTCCCAATTGCATTCTAACTCATAATACCTGTAATATATGAGATACACATTCGTACTTTTTGACATGCTGTTTTGCTCTCTCATTCATAATGAGACCGACTCTTGGGCTACCAGGTGATTCATTATAAAGTCCTGACCACAGTCCGAGTCCATTTTCTATCTTTATTATCTCACATCCCTCCTTCTGTGTTTCAGGTACACGTAAAATATCTAGCTTCCTTACGCGCATTGTATCCCACAATACCCTTTCCCTCAGATCACTTACACCTTCAGCATTCTAAACACCCAATCTCCATTCATCACCTGACACTTTTCGGAGGGCATGCCTTTCGTCAATAGAAGTGTCAATCATATCCAAGGCTACTTTGTTATTTGTATTATTCATTGTTAAAAGTATACGCCTAACTTCCAACTTGATGGGAGAAATGTTTTCCATAAGTATAAAATTATGTCTAAACTAAGCAACTAAATCGTCATAAGGTGGTGTGTCCATTCATAACGTCAGTCCCACCAAAGTTTTGTCTTCCAATGAAAGTATGAAAACAAAGTCAGAACCAAAAGAGTTATGATCAGTTTGTGTTGTATACTGAGGAGGGCACCAGCCTCCTGTATTTTGGTCTTTAGAATGGAAAAACACCATCCATTACTTCATAAATGTGGTAAGAATTCTCAACCCTTAATAAAACTTGACAAGCTTTGAAACTTCCATAAATTTCCATTACCTTGCAGAAGTTTCCCAGATCCCAAAATTTCTATACCTTTTCAAAACCTTCCACGAATTCCCGGCAATTTCCCAAAAAATATGAATTTCCATTATCTTTTTTTTCAAAGTAATTTAAGATGAGTTTCAAACATATTAAAACATCTTGGCAAATATTGAAAAATAAGCGCGTGGAACAAAGTTGACAGAATTTTTAAGTGTATTTTTTAGTAAAGCGGCGCGAAGTGACCCGGACCACCGTTTTCATGAATCTGATAATATATATATATATATATATATATATATATTGGAATATATTGAAAAATATTGAAAAATTAACACTTCAAACAAAGCTGTCATAATTTTTAAATGTATTTTTCAGTGAAGCGATCCGAAGTGACCCGGACCACTGTATTCGTGAAACTGGCTGGTCCTGCAAGAAAATAAAACTACCGAACACGTTTATTCCCGAAATTTCAAAACCCGAATTTTCAAATTCCTGAGATGAGTAAATTCTTGAAATCTCAAACTCCCGAATTTAATGAATTATTGCTGAATTTTTCAGTCCCGGAAAATTGTAAATTGCCGAATCCATAGATTCCCGGGAGAAAAAAATAGGAATATTTAATAGCATACCAAATAAAAAATACCCCATCTAAAATAAAAGATTATTCTTATAGAAAAAAATATTAAATATTGTTTTTCTAGGATTTGAAATTTCGTGAATTTGAAAATTCGTCACTTAACTATTTACGGGAATTTATAGATTCGCTAATTCACTATTTTCCGGAAATTAAAACTTCGGCAATTCACTATTTTCGGGAATTTGAATTTTCGGCAATTTTCCAAAATTCAGCAAATTTGTTTTATTACATTAGAATACGTTTTCCATTTTTTTTATCGTGAGATAAAATGTTATCATGTGTTACAACAAATACTGATCGTTCGATTGCGTGATAAGTTATTTCCGTCATGATAAATTGTACATAATAATGTCAGAAATGTGACATATTTTCACTACTTCAGAGTGCGAAAGACATCCTAATGAAATACAGATAATTTAGTAGAGTAAATGGCATAGTGATAAATAATTAATGAAATAAAAATAATTCACTAGGATAAATGAGATGGTAATTACTAATTAATGAAATACAAATAATTCTTTAGGATAAGTGCGATAGCGATTACTGTAGTTCATGCTGAAACATTTTGATGGAAATACACTAGTTACTCTTATCGATATACTTCATAAATGGTTTCACTTTTTTTAAAGAAGATGAAGACCACGATTGCTATTTTGTGTTTGATCATAATAATTTTTCCTGATCCCATCGGTAAATATAATAATATCTAAAACTCAAAGTGCAATAGATAAAATTTGGTGGACTTTTAAAATCTCTCTCCTTGTGTAATAGAGTGGTCCAAAATTGCATTGAGAATACATTTTTTATCAGATTTTTAACTCACAAGTCCACGTGCACACATGGTACTCTCCCAAATTTCAACGTGCACAGATGGAACACTCCCAACTATGCACATCTCAATTAAAAGGACCAAATTTTCAACTCGCAAGTACATATGCACAGATGGCACCCTCTTAACTGTGCGCGTCTCAAATAATACGATCAGATGTTCAACTCACAAGTCCACGTGCATAGATGGTATACACCCAACTGTTAACGTGTACAGATGGTACCCTTCCGAATGTACACGTTTAAACTAAGACGATCAGATTTTCAACTTATGAGTCTACGTGCCTAAATAAGACACCTCTAGCTGTGCCCTTTCACAGATAGGCGGTTACCATCTGTGCACGTGAACTTGTTGGGTGAAAATCTGATCGTCTCAATCATGAGGTGTACAGTTGAGAGGGTACTATCTGTTTACGTCTAAATTTCAACATGCAGAGTTGGGAGTGTCCCATCTGTGCACGAGCGCAGCTTGAAGTGTAACATCTGTGCACATCTAAATTTCAATGTGCAAATTTGGTAGTGTCCCATCTGTGCACGAGCGCAGTTTGGAGTATACCATCTGTGCACTTCTAAATTTCAACAAGCACAGTTGAGACGTGCAAAGTTATCCGGTACGCGAGGGCAATGATCAGCCAATTCAGTTTCAAATCCGAAAAAAATCGCATATTTTGATTTTCTCGAAATTTTTACACTTTAAATTTCCCAAGTAAAACACATAGGAAAAAATCACTTTTTGCGGCTTATGGAATAACATTTGAGGGTTTGGTAAAATGTTACGGCAAATTTCAACGACTCTTAGAGGCCTGTCAAAGCTAATACGATCAGATTTTCAACTTATAAGTCACATGCACAAATAAGACACTCCCAACTGTGCATTTTCACAGATGGGAGGTTACCATCTGTGCAGTTTGACTTGTTGGCTGAAAATCTGATCGTTTCTATTGAGGCGTGCGCAGCTGAGAGGGTACCATCCGTTCACGTTTGAATTTGAAAGTGGGTTAGGAGTGTCCCATCTGTGCACGAGTGCAGTTTGAAGGGTACCATCTGTGCGCGTCTAAATTTCGATGTGCTAGTTGGGTCGTCATTAAGCCCGTGCTCATGATTGGAAGAAGCTGTTGTTTTTTTCAGTTCAAAAAGAAGAGTTTGCAAACTTCAGATTTATGAGAAATGTAAGGTTAACTAAGTAATATAATCAATAATCATAATAATAATTGGACAGATGTCTCCAGCACTTCAAAATGCTAAACTTAATGCGTTCACTTCACTTTAGTTTAAGGACGTTGGATAAACAGGACTAAGGAATTTTTGGTTGCTCCTAATTATGAACACGTCCTGACCCCGTATTTATTTTCGAAAGTAGATTGTAGGATAAATTGACAAAACTCATCAAGTATTCAGGTTCTGATGAAATCCTGGAATCCTTATAACGTGAAATACATCGCGTTTTTTATGAGAAAATTTATATTTTGATAGAAAACATTTATTTTATAAAACGTTGATATCAACATAGGGCAGAAAAATCCCGAGAAAAAGAGATGGCAAGCGTCAAACACACTTTACTTCGGTCATATTTCACAGACACTAAATAAAAAAAAAACACTCTGTATAATATCTTTTCACAAAGTAAACTTCACAATTATGGAGCAAATCTCGCAATTCAATGCGAAACAAAAGTGGAAAATACTTCCAAAATTTTTCAGAACTACGCGACGAAAGATGAGAGATGAAGAAGCAGAAGAAACCGATCTAGCAGCGAATTCACAAGGCGGTAGCGGCCACTTTTTGTACTAAAACGATGAAATCGCAGATTACCCAGAAAATCGCGGTCGGTAATTTATCTCTTTTCTCAAAACTAATTATCGGAATACATGAATAAAAACTAACAATTTTCTCTATAAACATGCATCCTGAAATGAAATTTTACAAAAATACAAAGATGAAATACTATTTATTAAGTTATTCACTAAGTTCACAAGTCATTTCTAAATACATAAATTTACTGAGCATAAATTTGCGAAATTATTTATTTCCATATTCACAAGTCCATTTCTTATAAGCAAAATAAATTCCTTAAGTAGTCAAATTATTTATTGCTAACTTCACAATTCAATTTTCTTAATGAATAAATAAATTTACCAACCTTGTGAAGTTATTTATTTCCAAATTCACAAGTCCGTTTCTTATAAGGAAATGAATTTTTTAAGTTGTCAAATTATTTATTGCGAACTTGACGAGTCACTTTCCTTTTATAAATAAATAAATTTACCAGCTTTGCGAAATTATTCATTTATACATTCACTAGTCTCCGTCCTTTATGAATAAATAAACAAATAAATTCACCAAAGTTGCGAAATTATTCATATCGAAATTCAAAATCCTATTTCTTTTATATCTAAATAAACTTACCAACTTTTCAAAATTATTCATTGTCAAATCTACAAGTCTCTGTCCTTCATGAATAAATAAATAAATTTACCAACTTTGCGAAATTATTTATTTCCAAATTCACAAGCCTATTTCCTTTATAAATGAATA
>JAUMHM010084574.1:0-12290 GCA_032362435.1 Melikaiella ostensackeni
AGGTTATGGAAAAATCGAAGATGGCTCTGATGGCTATACCGCAAACCGATTATAAAAAATGTTTCGAGGATTGGATCTAGCGCTGTCATAAGTGCGTTGCAGTCGATGGGAAGCACTTTGAAGGGCACAATATCGATTATGATGAATAAAGCTGTATTTTTGATTTTAATAATGAAGTTCTAAAACTTTTTGATCAAGGTGGTAGCTCGCGCCGAGTCACACCGAGTCATGAAGTCAGGATGAAGTCAGATCGAAGTCGACAGTCATCGCTTGAATTCATTGAAGTCAGCAACGAACGAATTCGAAAACTGGAGTCAGATGAAGCCACAAAACAACGCTTTAAGTCACACGACATTGCTCAAATTACGTAACATTGATTTCAGCGGACTTCGAAGTGAATAGCCCCTCGGAATGAATAAAAGAATGAATGAATCTGTAGATTATTATAGTTAAATGGAAATCATGATTCGCGCGCTATGCGCGCGGAAGATTCTTATTAGCAATCAAGGTCTAAATCGAAGGTAGTTAGGTAAATTTGCCGCTAGATGGCGCCGAAATGAACTTTGTAGTATATGGCCAAGAAATAGCACTCTTCAAAATAGCCTTTACGAAGCTTCAGCCAAAAGCGACACTTCGTTTGCATTTGGCATACATTTGAAGTGAGCGTGTCAGTAATTTTCGAGAAAATAGAGAAAGAAGATTCCGTGCAGTGATAAAAAATTTCCATTTGAAAAATTGGACGGCCACACAGATCAAAGCCGAGTTGGACGAAGTTCACGAGGAGTCTGCTCCTTCGTTGAAAACCGTTTACTTTTAGATAAACGAATTTTAACGTGTCCGAACCACAACTAAATATGAAGCGCGCTCCGGGCGCCCAATTGAGGTCACCACATCGGATATGGTGGAAAAAATTCACCATATGGCTATGGAAGATCGACGAATCAAGGTGCGCGAAATTTCTAAGGCTATAGGCATCGCCACGAGACGAGTCTATGACATCTTGTTCAAAAAAATGGAGTTTAAGAAGGTGTGTGCCAGATGGATACCGCGATTGCTGACTCCCGATCAGAAGTGCAACCGAAAAGGCCGAGACAAAGCAGCAGTCAAAGCAGTGTGTGCTGCCTAGTGAAAGTGCACCAAAGAAGGCGAAGACTGTTTTGTCGGCTGGGAAGGTGATGGCCACAGTATTTTGGGATTCCCAAGGAATTATCCCCATTGATTATTTGAAGAAGGGCAAAACTATAATAGGAACGTACTATACGTCATTATGGGATCGTTTGAAAACCGAGCTCCAAAAAAAAACGGCCACGATTGGCGCACAAAAAAGTGCTTTTTCATCACGACAACGCACCGGCTCACACTTTCGCAATCACAATGGCAAAAACACACGATCTGGGCTTTGAATTGATTCCTCATCCACCCTATTCTCCAGAATTGACTCCGTGCGACTTCTTTCTGTTCCCCAACCTGAAGACCTGGCTTGGCGAGGAGAGATTCTCGTCCAATGAAGAAGTAATCGCTGCCGTAAATGCGTATTTTGTAAACGTCGAGAAATCTTACTTTTCTGAAAAGTTAAAAAATTAGAATCTCGCTGGACAAAGTGTATAGCCCTCGAAGGAGACTATGTTGAGAAATAAAGGCAAACTTTTCAAAAAAAAATTTTACTTGCTTTTTTTCAAACTTATCAAACGGCCCTCGTAAAAATCTAAAATATTTCAGAGTTGCCTCTAAGAACAAAAACAAATTTCTGGTCATTTCCGATTTGCAAACATTCTTCCAGGCCATTAAAATTGAGAAATTAAAACTTTGAAACCCCAAAAACCTCTCAATTTGAATACTAAATACTTCAAAATCGAAGCATTCAAAGCATCAGAACTTTTCTGAATTTGAAGTATTTATTATCAAAGTTAAGGCGTTTTTAATTCAGCAATTCATTAAAATTTAACAATGCAAAATTAAAAATTAGAAGCCCCTCATTTTTTAACTGCCATCAATTTTGGTAGTCTAGGGTTCTTTTTTCTTTTGTTTTGTCTGAATAGAAAGCATAGGTTTTTGCCTTTGAACTCCTTCACGTAAAAAAATGGACATATATTATTAAATAAGTTTTTAAATATCAAGAGTTTAACAAACTTCATGAGCAATGAATTATTTTGAACTAAAAGCGTTCAAAATTAAAAAATGTATGTATATCTAACTATTTTGAATAGAAAACTTTCCAAATCAAACAATTGTAGATTAGGTGAAATTTGGAAAAAAAGGACAACATTTCGAATGAAATGAAGAGGAATTGAACTTGTATCGTTTTTAAATAAAAGCATTTGAAGAAATTGAAAATTTTCAGACTAAAATTTTGAAAATCGGGCAATTTCATTGGAAAGGAGTTCAAATTGTATCATTTCTAATATTACATTTATTCCACTATTTTTGAATTTTTTATTTTTAAACTGAAAATTGTGCAACGACCAATTCTTTCAACTCAATATTCTCCGATTTCGAAGAATTGAAAAAACCAGGCACTTTTAAACGTTTAAAACAGCAAACAAATAATTTAGAATATTTAGATCCAAAAATTATCAAATTTAAAATTCACTATGAGGCTTTCAATATGAAATTTTGCAATTTCGAAAGATTTAATAGTGAAATTATCCTGACATTTCTAATATTTGAATTTGGAACTATTATCGATTCGGGAGGATTTCAATTTAAAATTGTTGAATCATTAAGGCTTACAATTAAAAATTATTGCACAATATTAAATGATGTAGGTTTGAATCATTTTTTTTAATTATTAGATTTCGAAGATTTAAAATTGAAATCTCTTAAACTTTAAACATGTGTAAATAAAGACTCTTGAATTTCGCTGATTTTGAAAATCAAAAATCAAGAACTTTCAATTCTAAATTTTCTAAGTTAAAAAGTTTGAAATGTAAATTACCAAAATCAAAAAATTTTTAATTGTTTTCGAATTTAATTTTCAAAATTGTAAGACTGTTCAATTTAAAAATGTACGAGTGAAAGTTCTCCCATTTTGACGAGTTGCAATTGAAAATCATTCAATTCTTAAGCTTTACAGTCCAAGATTGATTAATATGAAATGTTTATAGTTTAAAATATTGTACTGTAGAATGTTTTTCTCAATAATTCAATTTTGAAGATTCAAATTTGAACATTATTTAATATTATAGATTTACAAATTGAAATTCATCAATTTTAATGATTTTCAATTATGGATTTATTAATTTGGAATGTTTATTGTTTACAATTATGTAATTTTCAACGTTTTTTGGAATATGTAGTTCACTTTTGAAGACTATCAATGAAAAATTCTTCAATTCTGAATATTTTCATTTGATAGTTCAATTTTGAAAATTTGAAATTGAAATTTATTCAATATTATAAATTTGCAATTTGGAATTCTTCAATTTTTACGATTCAACTTTCATTATTTGGAAGCTTAGAGTCCAAAATGATGTTATTTTGAATACTTATTTTGGAATAAATTAATTTTCAAGATTTAAAATTGAGAATTTTTAATTTTGAAGATTTACAATAGAAAATTCTTGAATTCTGAATGTTTGTAATTGAAGAGTCTTCAATGTTCAATATGTAAAATAGAAAATAATGCAATTTTAAATGTTTTTTTTTAAGTAATTTAATTCTGAAGATTTAAAATGGAAATTAATTCAATTTTATAGATTTTCTATTTAAAATCCTTCAATTTTTACGATTTACAATTAAGGATTCATTAATTTGTAATATTCACACTTTAAAATAATGTAATTTTTAATGCCCATTTTAGTATAGTTTAATTTTTAAGATTTAAAATTGAAAATTATTCAATTTTGAAGATTTACAATAGAAAATTCTTGAGTTATGAATATTTTCAATTGAAGACTCTTCAATAATTAACATGTAAAATAGAAAATGATGCAATTTTGAATGCTTTTGTTGGATTAGTTCAAGTTCGAAGATTTAAAATTCAAAATTATCCAATTTTTAAGCCTTAAAATTGAAGATTCATTAATTTTGAATGTTTATAGTTTAAAATAAAGTACATTAGAATGCTTTTTTTAATAGTTCGATTTTCAAAATTTGAAATTGAAAATTATTCAATTTTGAGGATATAAAATTGAAATTTATTCAGTTTTATAAATTTTCAATTTGAAATTCATCAATTTTAATGATTTTCAATTAAAGTATCATCAATTTGGAATGTTTATAACTTACGAAGATGTAATTTTCAACGTTTTTTTTGGAATATATATTTCACTTTTGAAGACTTTTAATGGAAAATTCTTCAATTCTAAATATTTTTAATTGAAGACTCTTTAATGCCTAATGTGAAAAAGAAAGTGATGCGCTTTTTGAATGTTTTTTTTAGCTCAATTTTGAAGTCTTAAATTTGAAATTTATTCAATTTGATGGATTTGCAATTTGAAATTCTTCAATTTTTGCGATTGAGGGTTGATTAATTTAGAATGCTGATAGGCTGAAATAATGTCATTTGAAATGCTTATATTAGATTAGTTTATTTTTTGAGATTTGAAATTGAAGATTTTTTGATTTTGAAGATTTAAAATAAAAAATTCTTGAATTCTGAATGTTTGTAATTGAAGAGTCTTTAATGTTCAATGTGTAAAATAGAAAATGATGCAATTTTAAATGTTTTTTTTTTTAATAATTTAATTCTGAAGATTTAAAATGGAAATTCATTCAATTTTACAGATTTGCCATTGAGAGTTCTACAATCTATTCCATTTACAATTAAAGATTCATGAATTTGGAATGTTTATAGTCTAAAATGATGTATATTAGAATGATTTTTTTTAATAGTTCAATTTGATGATTTAAAATTGAAATTTATTCAATTTTGAAGATGTAAAATTGGAATTTATTCATTTTTATAGATTTTAAATTTGAAATTCATCAGTTTCAATGATTTTTAATCGAAGATTCATTAATTTGGAATGTCTTTAGCTTACAAAGATGTCATTTCCAACGTTTTTCTGGAATATGTATTTCACTTTTGAAGACTTTCAATGGAAAATTCTTCAATTCGGAATATTTTCAATTGAAGACTCTTAAATATTCAATATGTAAAATAGAAGATGATGCAATTTTTAATGTTTTTTGGGGATAGTTCAATTTTGAAGATATCAAATTGATTTTTTTCCAATTTTAATATTTCATAGATTTGCAATTTAAAAGTCTCCAATTTTGAAGATTTACAATAGAAAATTCTTGAATTCTGAATATCTGCAATCGAAATCTCTTCAATATTTAGCGTGTAGAATAGAAAATGATGCAATTTTGAATGTTTTTTTTTTATAGTAAAATTCTGAAGATTTAAAATTCAAATTGGTTAAAATTAAAAACCCTTTAATTTTGAAGATGTAAAATTGGAATTTTTTCAGTTTTATAGATTTTCAATTTGTAAATCATCAATTTGGATGATTTTCAATTAAAGATTCATTAACTTGGAATGTTTATAGTTTACAAAGATGTGATTTTCACCGTTTTTTTTTTTTTTGAATATATAGTTCACTTTTGAAGACATTCAATAAAAAATTCTTCAATTCTGAATATTTTTAATTGTAGACTCTTTAATGTTTAATGTGTAAAATAGAAAATGATGCAATTTTTAATGTTTTTTTCGAATAGTTAAATTTTGAAGATTGAGAATTGAAAATTATTGAATTTTAAAGATTTGAAACTGACATTTACTCAATTTCGAAAATTTAAAATTGAAACTTATTCCATTTTGAAGATTTTACATTGAAAATTTTTAGATTTTGAAGATATAAAATTGAAATTTATTAATCTTTTTTATTTTCAATTTGCGATTCATCAATCTCAATGGTTTTCGATCAAAAATTAATAAATTTCGAATGTTTATAGCTTACAAAAATGTAATTTTCAACGTTTTTATGGGATATGTATTTCACTTTTGAAGACTTTCAATGGAAAGTTCTTCAATTCTGAATATTTTCAAATGGAGACTCTTTAATGTTTGATGTGTAAAACAGAAAATGATGGAATTTTCATTGTTTTTTGGGGATAGTTCAATTTTGAAGATATAAAATCGAAATTTATTCAGTTTTATAAATTTTCAATGTGTGATTTATCAATTTTAATGATTTTCAATTAAACATTAATTGACTTAGAATATTTATAGCTTACAAAGATGTAATTTTCAACGATTTTTTGGAATTTGTATTTCACTTCTCTTGAATTCTGAATATCTGCAATTGAAGACTCTTCAATGTTTAATGTGTAAAATATGAAATGATGCAATTTTTTATTTTTTTCTTGGAATAGTGCAATTCTGAAGATTCAAAATTGAAATTTATTCAATTTTATAGATTTTCAAATTGAAATTCTTAAATTTTAACGATTAGCAATTAAAGATTCAATAATTTTGAATTTTTATAATTCAAAATAATGTAATTTCAAATGCTTATTATGGAATACTTGAGTTTTGAAGATTTAAAATTGAAAATTATTCAATATTGAAGATGAAAAATTGAGATTTATTCAATTTTATACATTTTCAATTCAAAATTCATCAGTTTTAATGACTTTGAATGTTGACAGATAGCAATGACTTAATTTTAAACGTTTTTTTGGAACATTTAATTCAATTTTGAAGATTTGCAATTGAAGATTGATTAATATGGAGTTTTCGTAAATTAAAATGTCATTTTATACGCTAATTTTGAAATAGTTTAATTTCGAATATTTAAAATTGAAAAATATTCAATTTTGAAGATTCAAAACTGAAAATTATTCAATTCTGTATATTTGCAATTGAAGATTCTTCCATTTTTAATGTGTAAAATAGAAAATGATGCCATTTTTAATGATTTTTTTTAAATAGTTCAATTTTGAAGATTTAAAATTAAAGTTTATTCAATTTCATATATTTGTAATTGAAAATTCTTGCATTTTCAAGATTTACAATCGATGATTCATTAATTTGTAAATTCTTAAATTAGAAACATTAGAAATGACAGCGTTGATCTTAAAATCAAATTAAAATGATTATTATGTCGATCTAGCATGATGAGAATTTGATATTTCAATTCAAACTACGGAATTTCCATTCAATCGAAACAACTTCAGGTGGGAACAGAATTTTATAAGTTGTCAAACTGACGTATATACTAATAAAATATAACATTGATATGATAGAAAAAAACGCATGCCAAAAAACACGCCAAAAGCGAGCGGAAACATCGGAGTTTCAACGCGGACAAACTGAATGAATGAATTTGAAGACCATTATAGTTGATTTAGTTTAAAATTTTTTTAAAGATACAAATTTTTTAAAAATCTGGAACAGTTTGAACTCTAAAAAATTGTAGACTCCCTCATTTGTAAAGTGAACGGTTCACTGATTTACGTAAATAAAAGTTGCGGCCCAGATCTAATTTTTATCATCAAAATGAACAAATTTTTATCTCTATTATAGGTCCAGTCGTATCTGGACCATAATGCCGTTACCGATTAAGTGGCACACCAGACGTCTGTTTCACAATCGATTGCTGATCCACTCTCCGTACTTGCCTTACTTTTTACAAAATCGTAGAATTTTGAACAAATTATTCTTACAAAAATAAATTGCGTCATGAAAATGAAAAAAATGTAGAGTTCTGCTTCGAGAGACGTCCTTCTTCTACAATTCCCAATAGTCTCCCCAGTGTGAATAAAATATTGAAGGGGGGAATGAAAATAAGAACGTAGAAATCGGTTCTATTATTTATAGCTGGAAACAAAAGTTAGATAAAAAAATAAGGATCTTAACTATTCTTTAATTTTTTAATTCTGAGATTTTTGATTTAACATTAAACGAAAGCCTTTGAATTAAATCATTAAATTGAAACTTTTTAATTGAGAACATATATTTCATCTTCCAAATCCGAATCCAAACCATTCTTTATCTTCGTCTTCCTTTTCAGGATGTGGATGATAATAATGATCAAAATGTTGAGGTACTGGGGCTGTTTGAACGACGACAATTTCCTGTTGAGTATTTTTGAAGGCGTTAAAAATCAACATTACCAAGGCCAATTTCGCAACCATTAAACTTCTTAAGAGTGACATTTTTATTTCGGCTAATGCTGCTGGCAACGAAAGAATCTGAAAACAGGCGAAAGTTGCATTAAATATTCAAAAAATTAAGTATAATATATTAGAATAGAATGCAAAAGAATAGGATAGCATAGAATTCAAGAGGATGGGACCATCTATTTCTTGCACTGATTCAGCTTCGTCTGATTCTTACGAATAAGCTACTTCTCCTATTTATTTCTACCATTGTGCAAGCTTTTCAATGTTATTTGACAAAAAAACTTATTGCTCAACCAATTAAGTAGCTCCTCCGACTTATCTTTTTTCAGAAAAAAAATCCCTCCCACTTACTCATATTTAACAAGATAGTCCCCGCTATTGCATCCTACTAAACAAATTTCGCATATTTGCATCTAGCAATCAACAAGCTCCTCCCAATTATTCTTTCTAATAAACAAATCCCGCCCATTCGGTCATACCTATCAATAGGATCCTCCAACTTATCAGCTATACTGAACAAATCCCGCCCATTCGTATCAACGAATAAAAAAGCTCATTCCATTAACTCTTGTTACTGAACAAATCTCTGCCATTTACTCTCCTTATTAAACATATCCTTATCATTCGCTAATACCAGTCAAGAAGCCTCTTCCACCCTGCTATTGCAGAAGTAAGCGCTGCCTATCTCCATCTCATTAAGATAACCTCCCAGCAACTTTGTCCAATTGCATTCAGCATTAAAAAGGCTTCACCCGCTTTAATACCACCTTCAAAGAAATCAACCCATTCGCTCTTATTTTTTAATTGACAAGAAACTCTTCGCACTTGCTATTTCTACTTAAAAAATTCCGCATATTCGCATACATCAAACAACAAGCTCCTCCGTATTATTTTTTCTAATGAACAAATCCCGCCTATTCGGTCATACCTATCAATAAGATCCTCCCACTTACCAGATCTACTAAACAAATACTGCCCATTCGTATCGACAAATGAAAAAGCCCCTCCCACTTATCTTCTTTACTGCACAAATCCCTCCCACTTGCCCTCTCTATTGAATATATCTTTCCCATTCACCAATACCAATCAAGAAGCCCCTTCCACCCTGCTATTGTAAACAAGTAAGCACTGCCCATTTCCATCACATTGAGATATAGTACAGTAGATCTGTCATGAAAAAATTGGTTTTGGTGAAAAAAATGACCGAAGCTGTTTCACTTCATGAATCGTTAGCGGGGCATGTAAATAGCACGAAACCAAGTTTTCGGGACTCCCCACCTTGGAGGTTTTGAAAAAAGTCAAAAAGTTTTTGGATTTGATTTTTCGTGAGAGCGGTAGGTCGTAGAAAATAATTTCTCAAAGAAAAATTGTAGAGGACTCTATTACCTACAAATTATCTCATGTAGTCGCTGCGCTACAACCAAAAATGCACAAAACAGAGGGCGCCAAGTTTGCAAAAAATCTGTTTTTGTTCTTTTCCAACGGGAAAAAAAATTGTTTACCATCGTGGTAGATTCAATTCAATTAAAAAGGTTTTTTCCTGCTCTACTATATTAGAAATTCAAAGCGCCGTATCTCATAAACGGTGCATCACAAGAAAAAAAAACTTCCTTATTGTTCTCAAAGGTTTTTTCCTGCTCTACAATATTTCAATCCTTTCGACCATAAATTTTCTTTTGGGTTGAAAAAAAGCAAAAACTGATTTGTGGCCACTTTGGCACCCTCTATTTTGTGCATTTTTGGTTGTAGCTCAGCGACTATATGAGAAAATTTGTAGATAATCGAGTCCTCTACAATTTTTGTTCAAGAAATTTTTCCCTGCGATCCACCGTTCTCACGGAAAATCAAATCCGAAAACTTTTTGACTTTTTTCAAAACCCCACAGGGAGGAGTCCCGAAAACTTAGAGTCATGCTATTCATATGCCTTACTAACGATTTATGAAATAAAATAGCTTTGGTAATTTTTTTCTCACAAAAATGATAGATTTACTGTACTCATAGCCTCCAAGCAACTTCGTCTAATTGCATTTAGCAATAAAAATGCTCCCCCCACTTTAATACCACCTCCAAAGAAATCAACCCAGTCACTCTTATTATTTTATTCAATAAGAAACTCCCCGCACTTGCCATTTTTATTAAGCAAATTCCGCATATTCGGTCATACCTATAAATAAGATGCTCGCACTCCCATTTGCATCTACAAATAAAAAAGCCCCTTCCACTTATCCTCTTTAATCAACAAATCCCTCATAATTGCTCTCTCTATTATTAAACATATCCCTTCCAATCGCCAATACCAAGCAAGTCCCTTCCGCCCTACTTTTGCAAACAAGTTAGTTCCACCCGTTTTCACATTATTGATATAACCTCCAAGCAATTTCGCCCAATTGCATTTAGCACTAAAATACTCCGCCCACTTTATTTCCGCCCACTTTACTTTCATTGATTATGCTTCCCCACTTTCCATCGATTCGGCTTTATATTAGAAACAATCTATGGAGCCTACTCACATTCACCAACAGAAATGTGCTACCACATTATTAATTTGATCGAATAAACTCCACCCATTCAACATGCATTTACAATTAAGCTCCTCTCACTTAGTAAGTCCAATTGATCAATCTCCTGTAATTTATTAGGTCCTCCCCTTTATTAAGCTCTTCCCATTAATAAAACTCCCTCGCTTATTAGGCTCCTCCCACTTATTTCTCCCCGTCTTCTCATTTAGTTCCTTAGTTTTATATAGACTTGAAGCTCTCTCCGTTTATTAACTTAGCCTAATCTTTTATATCACTTGCAGTGTGCAAAATTTTCAAGAAATATTTTTTTTTTAAATAAAGAATTTTTTTACCTGACCTTTAATGTCCGTGTTGGGTATCGTTTTCCTATGAAATGGTTGAGATAATAACATTGATTTTATTATTGAAATATCGTGAAAACCAATACTTCAAACGTGCTTGAAGAGACAGAAAGAATAGTAAGTTTCAGAGAAAAAAATGCATATATTTCGAAAACAGTGCGAAATATTACATATTGGTGCAGGAACTTATTGTAGAACGATTAAAGAAAAAACTTTCAAGTGCAACGTTTTTTTCGTATCTCGCATATTTTTTAAAGAAATTGGGACATTTTTCCACGAAAATTGCCGTGATTGTATTGAATGTTATTTACCAAAAAATTTGTTGTTCAACCAATGAAGTAGTTCCTCCCAGTTATCTTTTCTACATGAAAACTCTGCCTATTCACTCCTATTTAACAAGAAACTCCCCGCACCTACCATTTCTACTAAGCAGATTCCGCATATTCAGATCCATCAATCAAGAAGCTCCTCCAAATTATTCTGTCTAATGAACAAATCCCTCCCATTCGCACATACCTATCAAGAAGAACCTCCCACTTAACAGCTCTACTGAACAAATCTGCTAAACGAATCCTGCCCATTCGCATCTATGAATAAAAAGTCCCCTCTCACTTATCCTCTTTACTGTACAATCCCCTCCCACTAACCCCCTCTATTCAACACATCCTTCCTATTAACTAATTCCAATCGTGAAGCCCCTTTCACCCTGCTCTTGCAAACAAGTGAGCTTGAATACCACTTTAAGCCCACTTTAATACCACCTGCTAAAAAAATTAGCCCTTCTTATATTAATTAGAAGCCAAGCTCTACCGATTTCTTTCGGATCAAATCAACAAATCCCTCCTTTTCAATGCAGCCGCTAATGAAGATCCTCCTACTTACTCATTATTCTGAAGAAATCCCTCACTTTCACATCTGCCTTTCCAGAAGCTCCTCCCCTAAATTAAATTACAATTAAGTACCCCGCCCATTTATTCATTATGGACAACAAACCCCTCCCACTCACTCCCTCTATTCATGCTTACCATCGAGTAAACTTCAAAAATTCTATATCAATCGCCAATAGAACACGTCTCTTCCTCTCTCTACAACGTCACTCTTATCATTAACAAACATCAAACTCCACCCACATCATATTCATCGATTATGTTTCCCCTACTTTCTATCGATTCAGCCTTGTATCAAAAACAAGCGATCCAACCTAATTATCCTCAACAACAAAAGTGTGCTAGGGGCCGTTCAAAATATACGTAACTCCTTAAGGGGGTGGGCAGAAAGGCATCTCTGTTACTGGTCACAGAAAAAATTTAAGTCACATTCCGACCACTTTCCAATGTCTCGTGGGGGGGGGGGGGGGGC
>JAUMHM010084575.1:0-12289 GCA_032362435.1 Melikaiella ostensackeni
TCTTCTTTACAATTTTATATACTTTGGGTAAAAAAAACGATGTCTTTCAAAAAACCAGCAAAGATGTCATTTAATAATTACAAGAACTAGTATCAAAAAGTGCACAGCTGATTCCTCAGCTGGATGCCAGACTGAACGCTCTTGAAAATGGACACCGAGAAGCTGCAGGTCGTGAAACAGCTGCATAAGCCTGCTAGAAAAAACTACTCTCGTCGACACGTAGACATCCGTGGCATTGATGAAACGTGGCAAGCTGATCTTATTGAAATGCTTCCTTATCAGAAGGAAAACAATGGACACAAGTATATCTTAACAATAATTGACATATGTTCAAAATTTGCTTGAACTATACCTGTGAAAACCAAGAATGCTAAAGAGTTTTTTATGGATATGAAATTTCCAAAGCTAAATATCCTGATGTTTATCTAGTTGAAAAAGTACTAAGAAAACAAGGAAATAAATTGTTTGTGAAATGGTAAGGATTTGATGATTCTCATAATAGTTGGATAAATAAAAATGAATTGTTAGCAGAATGTACACTGAATATCTATATTTTATTAATAAAACCTTACATTTGCATATACATGTGTCTTTTTTCTCTTCAGTTTTAGTACCTATTAACCAAAAAAAACAGTGGCTTTTTGAAATTTAATCGTATTTAATCTATTCCAATATTAAAGTATATGCACATATAAAAAGCTTTCGAGTATAAAAAAAGCGGTTAAGTATACAAAAATTAAAAAGTTGTCTAAAATACTAATCATTTCTAAAAATGGACATTTAAATTACAAATTTTTCGAAAGTGCACATTTTTTAAATGCTTTTTTCAATGAACTTTTATGATTTTTTCACATATTCTTCAAGACTTCTTTCACTGAAAACTTCACTTTTTTTTGCAACAAGAATAATTAAGGAACTATTTCCACAATAAAATTTTTCATTCTTTGAAGTGGTATAGTAGATAATCCTTCACATCGTTGATCAATGAAAATGTAGAGTTCCTTTAGGACTGTGAACGTTGATTCTCTCAACATAAATCGATGAATGGAATTTCTTTTTTCGGTTCGCTCCAAAGTGATGAATTTATCCATGTTGAAAAAAGACCTAAAGATACTATCGATGCCTAAACCGATAAAAATTAAGCTCACTCAGATAATCAAAGACGACTTTTATATAATATGCCATTTCGGCTTCAGAAAGAATCTCAAAAACAAAATCATATTTCTCCTATCAAACTTAAATTGATAATATCAAAGAAAAAGCCGCTCAAACACCGGATGCTCTTCTCGGAGAAAATGTCGCTTGAAATTTATAAATAAATGACAAACAACATTCCTTTGCTGCCACTAAAAAAATTATATTGATGACGTCATCAAACCTGACTCTTCTAAAAGGGTCGGTAACAGGAATCTATATCCAGAAGCGGCGTGTATCATCCACTGAGACCTGATTCTCAAACGATTTTTTTGTAGACTAGGTGAGAATGCTTTTGTGCACTAAGTATGGGACTCAACCGAAGTCAATGTCCAATAAACTCAGCTCTTCTTACTGCCAACCTCTGAGCACAGAACCGCTCTCACATTACTACCGGGCCAGAAATTATAAGCAACTACGCTGTGCCTCGGCGTTCCCCTTGTTGGCCGGCTTGACTCATTTTGTAGCTCTTCTCAGCTTCCTTTTGGGGGCTGCCTCTCGAGATGCCATGCATCTCGCTGTCCCCGGACGATGGTTGGTCCGGGGCTTGTCCTCTGTTCTGGCGATGAGGTAACAATTGCACTCCGCAGCTCAATTCCTTTAACACCGCATCTCCAGAAACTCTTTGCCCTGTCTGGACCAGCGCAAGTTGCTGCTAGGTGGCTATAGCCGTGACAGCGGTTGCACCTAACAGCCTCCATCTTCTTGCTAACTCTGCAGGATGCCCAGTCTACCTCAAAGTGTCCTGACTGGAGAAGCCGGTCAGGACAGATCGCGGCGATCTCCTTCCTTAACTTCACATGAGCATTCAGGCTTCCCTTGAAGGTTTTTTTTTGTCAGACTGATCTTTATCTGGCCAGTTTGGGTCTCCTCGAAGTGTATTTTCACGGCTTCTCACGTTTCATCAAGAATGTCTGGCTATACCGTCTTCTTAAGGTTTCGTAGGACCTCGGTGTAGCTTAAGCCTTAAACTCTCAGCTGGTTTTATGAGAACCACTTCAGGCCGCCCTCTCGTCTCACGTTCTTCTTCTTCCCTCTTCTCTAGCAACCTGGTAGATTTTTTCTTCCTAGCTACGCTCTTTGCGACTGCTGGTCTAGCTTCCTGAACACGAGTCTTGAGCTTACTGGGGTCGACATAGCCGCGCTGACCTTAGTGGGGTACACAATAGGCTCTCTCGTCCTCTTTCCGTGAATGGGAGCGGGAGTTTCTGGCTACGACTTTACACCCGGCTTTCTTTTTTGCCTCCGTCATCTTTTTCCGAAGTGTGACGCCATTAAACCATTTCTTAATAAAATTGGCATTCACATCCAAATCGCCTAGCTCGTACTACACATCTTCTATTCCTTTCCTAATTGGGAGGAACATACTTTTCATGCAGAAGGACTCCATTGTATTCATAATGGTCTGCATCTGTTTCAAAGTATTAATGGGTTTCTCCATGATCTCTATTTTTCCTTCAAAAATATCCCCACACAAGATTTCATTTAATTGTTCGTTGTCCATATTTGATCCCACGAGTAGCTGAGGGAATGTGCGATCCGCCTCCGCAGAGCCCGCATGCGGGAGTAAATTCTAGGTTACTCTGAGAGGCGACCTGATATCCTAGAGACACCGCTTGGAACACCACTCCCTGGTGCCACGCAGCTTTCGGCACGGTTGTTCACGCCTTGGCTTGGGGGTTTTCCCTTCGAGACCATTCCTGAGGCATTGTCTGCGACTGCTTATTTAGCTGTGTAACTGCATTCAGCAGAAACCTTCGGCAAAATGCCCATCTACCCGCAACCCGAGGATGCGCCCGGTAGCCTGGTCAAAGGCGTGGGGATCTCACTAATGTTTCAAGTTTTGAACTGAACGTAACAGCTGACCCGCTCCTCCCTATTGACAATTATCACTCTTCGCCTGCCTTCGATTCCAGTATCACTAAGGTCGCTAATGAAATGTATAAGCAGAACGATTATATTATTACTCGTTATGATCTTAAATCTGCCGACATTGCGGCGGTCAACAAACTCCTTTGTAAGGTTGATTAAAACAATATATTTGACAACACTGCAGTTGATGCTGCGATCGACATTTTTTATTCTTATCTGTTTACTGCTTTTGATTCTTTTGTTCCTTTAAAAATGATAAAACCTTCTTACCTACTCACCCTGGTTCACTAGTGGCCTCAAGTATTTTGTCATAACGAAAAGAGAGAGGCACACTTGGCGCATAAAAAGCCTCGTAGCATGACTATCTGAGATTCTCACAACTGAAGTATCAACTTAAAACCCTGTCAAGCACGTGTTACCTTAATTTCATAGCTAGAAGCGTAAATTCTATTATCGAGAATGATAAGTCTTTTTGGAAATTTGTCAATTCTATGCGTAGTACTAAATTCCTGGAAGAGAGAGATACAAAAGTGGGATGGACAAGAAAAATGTAAAGGATGGGGTATCAAGCGTGCGAAAAAATGGAGGACGTCTTTACGGCATCCTTCGACATAAACATACGACGTCTTCGCGACGTCGTAAAAATTTTGTACAGATGTCCTAAAGGCGTTCTCCAATTTCTTGCCCACTGGGTAATAGAAAAGGAGTTGAGAACCAAGGTCGATTTGATGAAGATGAAAATCGAAGCTACATAGGCTGAAAATCTGGAGGGAATTACAAAGAAATTGGAAGGGGTAGAAAGGGAGACTGAAAGAAGAGAGAGATGCGAAAGAAGAAACTGCTTGACAATAGCAGGTTTCAAGGGTACGGAAGGAAAGGATTAATGGGGAAAGTATTTTTGAAAAATGTTTTAAGGCTCAAGTTAAAAGAAAACAGATGATTGGCAGAGAACTAAATGAGAAGAAGAAAAAAAGGAACTGGAGGATGAGGAGATAGAAGCGCAGATTAAATAGTGAATAAGGGCAAAGAAAGAGGCAGTGGCGGGTAAGATCACGAAGCGTGGATAAACAGTAGCGGGAAAACCAGAAAGAAGCTGAAAAAAGCAGTGGAAAGGGTATGAGAAGGTGTAGGATTTCCTCAGGAGTAACAGACCTTGCAAATATGAAGAAAGACTTTTGAGGAGCAAGGGCAAAACTATAGTAGAAGCGGGCTTGAAAGGAAGAGAAAATGGAAGAGGGAAGGATAATGGAATGAAAGAAAGAGAAAGGTTCTTGAATGGGTGTGAATGGTCAAATGAATGGGTCAAGGAAATGCATGGAAGGGGAATGGAGATACAACAGGAATTGATAAAAAGAGATAAAGAAGTTTTCAAGCAAGAAATAGCACATAAAATAAGAGAAGCTATATATAATGAGAAATATAAATGTATTAGAGCAGAGGGAATATCAAAATGTTTGAAGAGAAATGATCTTTCACAGGCTTCATCAAGAGGATGCTACTTCAGTTAATCAAAAGAGGAGATAAGGCTGCAATTGTTTTCGGTGAGAGAGGAAGAAGGTCCTATGATTATTGCCATTATTTCAGCTGGGTTCAGAGTGAGACTACATGTCAACGCCCATACGAGCGTCTCAATGCACACAAGATGCCGCGCGGAGGATCTAATCAGTCGACTTTTCAATACTGCCCTTTTATCAAGAAAAATTTTATTCTACCGAAAATAGTCCACGTCAAGGTAAAAACTCATTAAGAGTGAGGTCCAGCAGTATTAATTAAATGAAACAACAATTCAAACTGTTATAAACAAATTAGTGAACAAAAGTTATATTTTCTTTATTTGACATATTTAAATGCACTAAACCAATATTTTCAGGAGAAAATGAAAATAAAATAATGCTAACTTAAAATAACGAGATTTTGAACATAAATTTCTAATTGTTTGTAACAATTCAATAAGCAAATACAAAATTAGGACATTTTTCATCAGATTGATGTAGCTTCTTCAGCAGAATTAGCTATAAATATTTTATCAATGACATTCTGCTGTGATATTTTGCACTGCAGAAATAATCTTGTATTGTTTAAGCTGATTTAATGAACAAATATATTATTTGGCCATTTTTGAGTAGATTTGTTTCGTTTTTTTTGCAGAATTAATAACTAGTGAGTCAGCAATGTGTTTTGCTATTATACTTTACACTTAGGAATTAATTGTTTATTTTTCAAACAAACTTAGTTAACAAATTGATTATCTGAGCATTTTTCAATAAGGAAATTTCGTTTTTTCAACAGAATCAACTACAGACATCTAAAATATGGTCCTTCGCTTTGCAAATTTGCAGTTAGATAATTACTATGTATTGCCAAAACAAATTTAATAAACAAATGCATTGCTTTGCTGTTTTTCGATGAATTAGTTTCGTTATTTTTAGCAGGATCAACCATAAATATTTTACCCATGGCCTTTTGCTATGATATTTTGCAGTCTGACAATATTGTAAATTGTTTGAAAAAATTTAGTAAACAAAGGAATTGCTTGGCGATATTTTAATAGAAAAGCTTCGTTTTCAAAGCAGAATCAATAACTAGTATGTTGCCAATGTTGTCAGTCGATTGCTAACAGGTAACGATGAAAGCTAATTCAAACTTGAGAAACAAATATTGTAAAACTACAAAATATAATTGCAAAAGAAATCATCAACATACTAGCAGTTGAATCTGCTGAAAAAAAACGAGGCTTATCAACTGGAAAGAGACCAAAAAATAAATTTGTTCATTCAATTTGTTCAAGTTATGTTCAGTTATTATTTAACAGCGAACCCTCATAACAATAGACTATCCCTAATTTCTTTGTACTTGATTCTGCTGGAAAAGCAAAATTTCTATATTGGAAAATGGACAAATATTTAACTTGTTAACTAAACTTGTTCAAACAATAAACAATTGATGCCTGAGTGTAAAGTATAACATCAAGACACATTGGCAACATACTTGTTACCGATTCTGCTGAAAAAACGAAGCTTATCTATTGAGAAATTGCCAAAAAATATCTTCGTTTATTAAATTTGTTTAAATAGTACACGATTGTTGTTGCAATGCAAACTACAGGTATAACAGCAGAAGGTCATTTGTGAAATATACGTATAGAACTAATTCTGCTGAAAAAACTGAATCTATATAAGTAAAAATGACTTCATACTGTATTTATTAATTGAATCGTTATAAACAATTGGGAATTGATGTTTAGCGTCTTCTAATTTGAGGTTAACATGATTTTTTCTCCACTTTCTCCTAGAAATATTGGTTGAGTACATTTTATGTGGCAAATAAAGAAGATATAACTTTTGTCCACTAATTTGTTTATAACAATTCATATTTTCGTTTCATTAAATTAATACATCTGAAAATCATTTCTAATGAGTTTTTGCCTCGACTCGGACCATTTTCGGGGAAATAATTTTAATTAATTAATTAATTGATTTCCTCCATAATAACGATGCGGAATCTGATACAATCTAATTTTTGAAAAAACGTCTAATCGGATGAGTAGTTTAGTCTAAAAATGGTTTTGTCCACAGACGCTTCCCAATGGGCAAGAAATTAAAGGACGTCTTTACGACAACTTCATGACATCTTTACGACGTCGCGAAGACGTCGTATGCCCGTATCATAAAGATGATGTATGGACATCTTTGTGACATTAAAATGTCTTAAGGATGTCTTGAAGATATCTTCACGACACGGACATAGGACGTCTTTGCGAGGTCGTAAAAATGTCGTAAGGATGTCGTAAAGACGTCCTCCATTTTTTGCCCACTGGGTCTTTTTGCCCCACAGTGAAGCGGACCGATCAGCATGCTATTTTGTACTCTTTCAGAACGATTACTAGGATACGATTTGAAATATTTAACCACCATGTTAGAGAGGTTAAGCAATTTATGGCTAGTTAATAGTAGAGAATGATCAACTGTATGATGCGCCTCAGAAAGGTAGAAAAGGACAACAATCGTTATCTCCCTTTTGTCAATTGCCAGTTTAAGGTCCGAAGTTAGTTCAAGTAAGGCTATAAGAATCTTATGCCAGGGGAGCCCCATTGGGGCTTTCCGCCCGTCTGTAAAACTATGGTAGTCTATAATCCCACGAACATTTTAAGATCAGAAACAAAAAAAATCCATCAGGCCTTTTTTGGAAAAGTTGACTTATATGTTCAAAGTATTGAAAAATAGAAAGATTTTAAAACTTTAATTGCAAGGTCTTTGGAGATGGGATTTCGAACTGATCAGGGTAGTCTGTAGTCTCACAGACATTTCAGTACCAAAAACAAAAAAGTCCATTGGACCCTTCGTAAGAAAATTCGCTGTCAAAATATTAAAAACTCAATAAAAAATCTAAAAATTTAATTGCAAGGTCCTTACCACGTAGTCGCCTTCCCGTTCCATGCAAGTAGTGAGCCATGGCACAAGTTTTTTGATGCCCTCCTCGGAGAAGTTTCCCGCCACCACCTTCCCCCACTTCAGGACCTCTGTTTTCACCTTCTCGTCGGTGGGAAAATTTTTTCCACCCACGTGCGGCTTCAGGTAGATGAATAGGTGGTAGCCTGAAGGCGAAAAGTCAGGAGTCAGCGGAATGGTTCAAAACATCCCAAAAATCACCAAGTGCCTTGGTCGCCAAGGCTGTGTGCGGATGAGCGTTGTCATGCAACAAGCACACTCCCTTTGTCAAAATTTTTTCCCGCTTGTTTCGAATCGCACTTTTGAGCGTTTTTAGGGTCTCACAGTATCTTTCTGCGTTAACGGTCTCCCCTTGAGGCAGAAATTCGATCAAAATTATCCCTTTTCGGTCCCAAAACATAGAAGCCATGATTTTTTGTTCGAAATTGAAGTTTTAAATTTTTTGACGGATGGAGAAATGGATCGGAAATCTTGAGGAGAGGTAGGGTTAGGTATTTTAGAGACAGGGCGAATAATTGCCTCTTTCCAGATATCAGGGAATGTATAACTTGAAGAGATTCTGTACAGATATGCAAGAGAATAGGACAAATAACTGGTAAAGCGAGACGAATAATTTTTATTGTAATATCACC
Source organism: Melikaiella ostensackeni (assembly GCA_032362435.1). Taxonomy (NCBI): domain Eukaryota; kingdom Metazoa; phylum Arthropoda; class Insecta; order Hymenoptera; family Cynipidae; genus Melikaiella; species Melikaiella ostensackeni. The sequence continues at coordinate 8,147 of JAUMHM010084575.1, forward strand.
TGAATCTTGAGCACTTTATTTGACCTCATGGAGTGTTTCAATTAAAGTTTTTTTGGGAGATGTCAAAAAAGAAAATTTTGTTATCATAAAAAGTGGAGGCTACAGAGGTTGAGGAGGATGTAGTGTTTACCAAAAGTGTAAGCTTTGTGGTGAAGGCAGTTAAAAGGTCTGCAGGGGAGAAATTGTTATCAGGAACTGCGTGTTCAGGGGGAATAAGTCCTAGTCGTCTCAAGAGAAGTCAGATATATATTTTTTTATTCCTGTTTTTAATAGAATTGCAATTGTATTTATTGAATGAATCCCTGATTTTAGTTTTTACTAAGTTTCTCAATTTACGAAATTCGGTTTGAATGATACTCTTTTTAGTTCTTTTAGCCTATCTTCATTTATTATTTCTTTTCTTTAACAAGTCTTTGCTGTAAGATGCGATCCAGAAAGTAGATTTTATTTCCGCATGCGGGGTCTCGAAAGGTGTAACTTTATTAAAAACAGAAGATGAAAATGTGATTGAACAAATTACATACCTTCCTATTTTTATCTCTTCCTGTGAAAATTGCATGTAGATGTGGAAGACATACTACATGAGAGATTGAAGAAAAGCTGATATTGGACGCTAATGAGTTCATGGTTTGAGAGGAATGAGATTGAGTATTGAATGAGAGAGATCACCCTAATGAATCGCTTATTTTTCTCAATTTAAAATATGTTGGGGAGGACCAAAAACTAAGCGACTTGTATTTTTTTATCAGCGGAAAAGAACTTTGAGGGGGTGAAACAGCCCTGGGTATATTATTTCTAGATTTTATCTGAAAAGAGTTTCTTAAAGCAGGTTTGTCTGTGAAAATAATTCAATTTTATAATATTATTTTATTGAATCTATTAAATAATTCTGAATTCAATAGTCAATTATATCTGCAGTCGCGATATTCACTTTTTTCCTTTTTTCAATTTTTTCATCTGCTTTTCTTTTCGGTTTATTTCTTATATTATATACTTCCTATCTGAGCTTTCTTCTTCAATTTCAAAGAAATGTTTTTCTCACAATGCGTTCTGAAAAAGATCTCGTTTAGAAGAACAGATGCATTAATCTGCACCAAAAAAATAAACAATAGGAAACAACCCTTCGTCGTATTTCAGGCAATTTACCTTTGAAGTTTTTAAACCTGCCAGAAGAATCATAAATTTGCGCCGCATGCAGATTTGAACTCACCAACTCAAAAGCAAGTTCTTTTTCGAATTTCAACAATAATGCAGATCTTTCTTGTCAAATTCAATCAGATACTAACGTTGTTGTTGACGAGGATCATGAAATGATTTTAAATGATAATTCTGATGATAATCAGGTAGATGATAATAAAAGTGATGTAGATTTTTCAGTACCTTAAGAGGTCAATGACACAAAGATTCAGTGTGAGGACAAGTATTATAACTCAGGCGTTGAAGTAATTGATTAAATTATCGATAGAAACTCTTGTAAAGGATTTTTATGAACGCGATGATATTAGTCAAATGATGCCAAGGATGAAAGACTTTGTGTCGGTAAGAAATGATGATGGAACTCGTTCACATGTCCAAAAAATGCTACTGTTATGTAATCTCCATGAGTTATATGCACGATTTACGTCAGGATACGAAAACCTGAAGATAAGTATTCAAAAATTCACAAAACTCTGACCTCGGCATTGTGTTCAAGCAGGAAGCAATGGTACTCATAATGTGTGCGTTCGGGTGCATCATGAGAATGTCAATTTGACGCTGAATGAAATCAATATTTAGCATTTGACGGAGGATGCTGATATGATTCCAAAAAATTATCGCGATTCTTTGGATGCTATTGTATGCCCTAAATCTTAAAGCTCCAGACGTCGAAGAGAGCGTGAAAACTGCTCAGGTACCGCAAGTTTGAATGAAAATTTGGCAAGTGCTTTCGATCAACATGGAGTCGATGAAGTAAAATTCGAAATTTGGCTACAAACCGACAGGCGTACTCTGCAGACTTTGGTGATGAATACCCATGAATTCCTGGATAATTTCTGTGAACGGTTCTCATAATTAAAGAAACATGACTTTGTTTTAAAGGAGCAATGCAATCATCGTTTTTGTAAAACCTAAAGGAGAATTTATTGTCAGGTGAGTTTCTGATTTGCTTCGATTTTGCAGACAATTGTACATTGGAAGTTCCGAATTGAGCGCAATCATTCCACTGGAATAACGACCAAGCTGCAAATCTTTACTGTCGTGATTTATTTTGAGGATGGTGGAGAGATGAAACACAGAAGCATCGCGATAATATCCTCCAACTTATCTCATGACTCGGAGGCTGTTCATGAATATCAGAAGATTATTGTAGATTATCTGAAAAAGCATTTCGAGCTGGAGAAAATCTACTATTTTATTGATGGTGTTGGGCAACATTCTGAAAATAAAAGCAGCTTTGCTGATCTTCAAGCCCATAAAATGATTTCGGTATTCTAGAAGAATTGCACTTCCATGGTTCAGCATAGTTCAGCAGCATGGTTCAGCAGCAAAGATAGTCACGCCTCAGCTACCGAGATTCTGGAAAAATTATTTGAACAAGCAGTAACGATTCCTAGTGCACTTCAATACAAAGCTTTCATTCCTATTCTGGATGAAAAACTTCAAATGAATAAGTTTTTGTCCTTCGAGAAGTACGTCATCTTCCCAAAAGGAGAAATAAGAAATAACGGAAGAAACCAGCGAAAAGAACTGCCGAAACGAACGAAATCGCCAAGAAAGTAGCCAAAAAAATAGACATGTGAAGACGATAAAGAAACGGAATTCTAAGAAATAAACCAAAAGTAAGACAGAACTACACTACTTTTCAAAAGGTAAATGGGTCGAAAGAAAAATTCAAATTTATTTTTGATTTTTCAGAATGGATCCAAAAGGACTCCATTCAGTCAAACTTTAGGCTTCCAACACAAGTCCCAACTTTCCACTTTGTTCTTTTAAAATCAAAAATAGAGGTGATAAAAGGCTGCCATCAATTGATATAAATGGTTGTATGGTGTAACTATGGGTTGTAGATAAAACTGACTGGACATGAGATTGAATTTGTTTTTCTTCTCCGGCGGCCAAAGTTTTTCCAGAATGCATCTATCTCAAACTAAAAGCCACTCTGATCGGAGTTATAAATATTTTGTAAACCAAACATTCCTAACTTCTGTTTAACATCAGCAACAAATTCTTCGGCTTTCTTTTTCAACTCTTCAGTATTTTCTGAAGACTTCCGAGTCACAAATTTATTGATTTTTCTGGATACTATTCAATGTGCATGCTCAAAGCGTGTCAACCATTTTTTTGGAGCCGCAAATCGGGAATTGTCATGTCTTCTTTCTTTTTGGGCTTGTAAGGCCCATTTACGTAAGGCATTGTCATGAACAATAACACTCGCATCGATTGCTGCTTCAAAATTTTATGATATAATGTCACAAAATCGAGCTATTTTTTCTCTATAAATTCCGCCTTTGTTTAGAGCATGAGTCCATCATTGTATGCTGGATTACATCTTCTACTATTTCTGCATTAATATCTTTACACGGTTCATGAAAATCTGAAGACTCCTCAACCGTGACTTCAACGCCATTGACTTCGTTTATGGTATCCAATAAAATGTTTTCAATGCACCCTTCTAGTTCTATTTCTTTATGATCTCTTGAAGATTCTTCTATTCTCGGCGATTGGAATGTCGCAAATAAAAGATTAAGCACATTTATCGGATTCATTTCATGTACTTCATTTTCAGTACTGCAGAGAGTATTAAAAAATTATATCAATTGACAATTATGATTCTTGGGGGAATGTGATGACCCTCAATAATAAGATTGCTTGGTATTATTAATAGAAACTGGACTATAGGGTCAGGTGGAAATGAGTACAATTAGATTATGATTACTCTTTCAAATTTTTATTACCGTCCCATCCTGTTTGAACGGGTCCTTATTTTCCTGCTTCCAATGAAATCCACTTTCCTGCATGGAGAATAACTCTATAATAATAACAATAATAATAATGATAATAATAATGATAATAATAATGATAATAATAATGATAATAGATTTAATGCTTTCACGATGATTCATTATGATGAAAGGAGGTGTTTCGGGTTTCAATCGTGTGCAA
>JAUMHM010084576.1:0-12287 GCA_032362435.1 Melikaiella ostensackeni
GCGTCATGGCCACAGCGTCAATGGTAACTAGATCTTTACTGCCCCGCGAGTTTTTGCAACATCCTTTTTGTTCTTCTTCTTCTTCTCTTTAGTACATTTTAACATAGGCTTGTTTTTTGAAAAAAAAATTGTTTATATATTTTATTATTTCTCATAATGTTTGGCTGTTCTATAGCTAGAATGGCGTAAGTTCTTGCCTCACTCTCTACTTCTCTAATGGAGAAGAAAAAAATGGGAAAAGATAAAAATGTCCCGAATTTTTTAATTTATTGAAAAATAATTTTCATGCTTTAAACTTAAAAATTTTGGTCAAGCAATTTTAACAGCATTTAAAAAAATTGTTTGCGTTTGGCTAATCTTTTTCTCCAATCTTGGCCTCATCATTGGCCTAATAATGACAAGTCAAATGTCGGCAAGACCGTGCAATCACCAATGATTGCCCAATCTTGGCAGTCAATAATTGTCCATGTTTTTGAGACCCTTGGCCACTCTTTGCTGCCAGTCTTGGGCCATTACTGTATGTCGAATCTTGGCATTGACGTCATCCTCCCAAGCTTCAGCCAATGATGACCTTAGGATGTTATTATATTACTACCCAGTGGAAAATTACCAGTGCCCACCATTAGATCGAAAATAGCCCAATACTGGCAACCGATGGTTTTTTAACTAGCTCAAGATTAGCCACCAGTTTTGGGCCAAAATTGGCGAAAGCTTGGGGGTATAGCGCCGATGCAAAGAATGGGCAGCCAGTCATAGTCCATGACAGGTAGCATTGACTGACCAATGATCTCGAAAACATGGTTAACTTGGCTGCCATTGAAAGACCAGTGACTGGACCAAGCATGGGCCAAGCAATGGTTAAGATAAGGAAAAAAATTTTAACTGTAATAATAATAGTTTTTTTATACAGTCCAATTTTTCCCAAATCCTGGCCCATGCTTGGCCCATGCTTGGTTCGATCATTGGTCTATCAATGGTAGCCAAGTTACACATGTTTTCGAGATCAGTAGGCAGTGTTGGCTACCATATCTGGACCATGAATAGCTGCCAATTCTTGGCATTGGCTTTATCACCCGAAGCTTCAGCTAATGATGGCCCAAGATTGGCAGCCTATCTTGCACCACCATTGGTATCATTGGGTCCAAAGCTTGAGCCCAGCATAGCTCAATGATAAATTTCCCACTGGGTATTACGTTATTTAAATAAGAACCTTTACTTGCAAAATATTTGAAATATCGACTTGAAGAAAAAGCATCAATGCATCTTAAGCTATAATCTACCACGACAAGTAATGAAGAAAAGATTGAGAACCCAGGAAGATGAGCATTCTGATACGAATCAAATTTCACTTTAAAAAAATAAAAAATACGATTCTAAAAAAAATACGATATTTACGAAAAAAAGATAATTAATTTTGGGATCTTTGAAAACCGACTAATAATATGAAGCTTTTAAGTTTTAAGCATAAACTAATATAAGTATTGTATCCGGAATCGACCTATATAAAACATACACTGGGATTTGATTTAACCTTCACAAGATAACTTTCGACCTGTTTATGTTAGATTGACTTAGCCTGCAGGTCCATCATCGGCTGTTCTTGTCACGGAAGCAGAAAAGATTTCTGGGTCGAGGATTGAATATATGATGTTATTATAAATAAAAATAAAAAGATTCAAAAATAATCAATGATTTATTGATATATGTATGATTTTTGAGAATTTGAGGTTCTCTTCTTTATAACCCGTGCAGAAATTTCCCCATCTTTCCCTATTTGAAGTAAAGTACTGATGGGGGCCCTGTCAGGCTCTAGTGATGAATTCCATGCTTCGTATAAGTATGGCAAATCTATCTGTATCTAGTGGTGCTTCGACCAGTGCTTTTAAGTTTCGTATTTTTTTTTTAAACTATAGTTTTGTACTGTGTTTCGCATTATTTTTTGATACTATGGAAAATAAAATGCGCCTGCAAGAGCAGGGTCGATTGCGGAGCAAAAAGTCCCGCTTAATTAAAGAAGTTGGACAGGAATGCGATGAAAGTGAAGTTATGATGCCTGGTGCTCACTCTGAAGACAATTTAAAAAGTAAATAATGTGTTAATATTGTAACATTAAATATAATTTAATAGTAACACAATATAATAAAAATATTTACCTATAATATAATACAAAAAATGTCAAATAAGTAAACGTACAAAAAGTGTGGTACAAGAAAATCAAAATGAATCAATTATAATTAAGCAATTGACATTTTTTATTACACTTCTTGAGTATATTACTTTTTATTAAACTTTCTCTACAAAATATTTCTTTGCGTTAACTGTTTCAGAAGTTTCAGACAAATAAATAGAATGTGAAGAAAATGAGATTATGATTGCGGATTTTGCGGTTATGATGATATGTTGTGGAAGGGCGACCCCCACTAGAACACTACTAGAAAGTCTAGCAGAACCTTCGCCGACCAGAGCGTTACGTTACCTAAAGGGTTTCGACTAGTTTTCCCTACTAGACCCCGACTGTAAATAGGGAAAACTCGTCAGAGCCCCACGAGAACCCTTTCGATATTCCTGCACGGGAAGCTCAAGCCCAAAGAAATGAAAAAAAATTAATCACAAATCTTACAATCTAATAAAGTGCAATAAATGCCAATGAATAAAACCAATCAAATACGACAGAAGTAAATTTTGAAAATTACATTATGTATAATCATAAATATAGTTTATTTTGTAAATAAAAAATACTTTCGAACATGGATGCTTAGGAAATGCCAATAATCATCAGTTGTAAAAGAAATACAAAAAAAATAGAGAGAAAAGATTGAGTTGGAGTTTATAATTTATAGTGCCTCATAGACCAGGTCCTTTCCATTTATGAAAGACTCATGTCATGAAGTACAATTTATAGGAGAACAGAGCAAGGTGAAGCTGAACAAATCTCTCAGTAATAATAAGGAATGAAGGATTTACGACGAAGGATTAGCATAGTCAGAATCAAAATAATAAATAACCATTGAAGACTTCATCAACCTACTATAACTTATGCGACATAACTAAAGCCATTTGAACTTACAAGATAATAAGATCCAATTATCACACGATCGAGTATTTCAGGGGGCTTCCCTTGTGAATATAATTTTCGATATCTTACTACTTATAATTCGAATAAAAAATAAATATATATAAATGATTCCTATAAATGCATGCATTATTCAGTCATTATATAATTGGAACTACAGTGTCTACGTTCACCAAAATTGGGTGAGCGTAGCACAAATCTTTTCGGTGAGCCCATGATGAGCCTAGACACTTCGAGAATCGAATGTAAATGAATATATCAAAGTAACGATTTATAAGAAATTTACATGCTATTGTAAAGATGAGACTCCTAGTTATTAGAATGTAATAGAAGCAAACTGAATCTGACAAGCCTTTACAGTGAATAAAAAGTTTAAAGTGTTTACATTTGTTTTTTTCCAAGAGTCTTATTTCCTATTTTGTCAAGATTTCAGTTGACATTTGGGCTTGTGTAAGCGTTTTTGGGCCAATTTTGGGCTTAAAGGAAGACTTTGTTTTTAAAGTGTTGAACTATAACTTTTGTTGTTTTGGCTGCTGAACAAACTTGTTTGATCTTTTTTTTAATGTACAAGTGTAAAAGCAGTGAAGTACATACCTCTATAATGTTTAATCGATGTAATTAAGCTGTAGAAATGTGAGTCGCTTTTTTATAGAACAGGTGTGATAATTTGTAGACCGACTTATTTAACGGGAGTTCAAGACTCAATTGCAAAATACCTTTTTCCATAAAGGAATCGCTAAGTACTTATATTGATGGCTAATTCATTAGTATATGATCACAGATTAATTAGACTATATCATCAAATAAAAGTTTCGACAAATTACTAGAAACTCTCTCATGCTTGCGAAAAATTCCGAGAATCTAAATTTTGATGTCTAAATTTCTTAATTATATGGATGGACTTTTCAAAATTCTATACCCATACATATCATTCTCGATTTTGTTATAACTTGTACTCTTGTACTTCAAACTGATCTTTTCATAAAAGTAAAAATTATACCTACTATTTGCAAATTATAAATTCTGAATATTTCTTTATTGCAATGTTTTTAAATTGTACTACGAAAAATTAATTTTTTACCACATAAATCGAATCATATTGAAGTAAAAACAATATTTAAGGTTCATCACCAGAATTGTGGTTTAAGAACTTTATTTTTCATTTTTTTAACTTCAGAACTTATATAAGTTTGACTAACAATTATTAGTAAAGTATATCTAATGTCCGTTCAAATTGATGGCTTGCTTTCACAATTATTCAAAATTGACTAATCATTCGTCAGTGGAAAAATGCTAAAACTTCAGTAAAATTTTACTACATAATTCGAAGTAGAAAAATTTACATAAACTATAGAGAAAAAAAATTAAATGATTTTTCAGTGAAATAAGATAACCGTAAATTGTTTTACTAAAATTAATAAAATAAATTTAGATTAAATCAAAATTAAAAAATGAAATTCTAAAAATAAAATTCTTAGAAATTAAAAAAAAAACTTTGAGAACCAAAAATCACCAAATCTGGACAAGCAGTCAAGCACACATGCAAACACATTCATTTTTATAAATATTTTTTGTAAAATTTTGTGCACATTCTTTTGTATTTAAAGAATAAAAAACGATAGAAATAGTTAAGGACATGAGACAGAAAAGAAGAAAGAGGATTTCGAGGTTGCTTATATTTCTTTTCTGTTTATTCTTTGTTTGAATTTTTTAAACTTCTAAGAATTTTGTCATCAAAATTTTTATTAATTAAATTATAATTGAATGACTTTTTGATTTTCAATTAGCCATTTATAAATAATGCAGATTTATAAAGAAAAATATTGATTTCTCAAACAGGTGCACAGTGGGGCAAAGAAAAACGTCCGTGGACAAATTGATTTTCAGACTACAATTTTTATCCGAGTTATTTTTTTCAAATAAAACGAAACGAAATTGCGCGTGTAACATTCGTTTTTTAAAGAAAATAATTGTTGTTTTTTATTCGTTAAAGAAAATGAAAAAAATATTTATTTTAGGCGAGCACCGTTTTTTACAAAATATTTGTGTTCAATCCAAAATACCTTATATGAGTGACCAAACTATCTAGGAACATCGCTCGGTGGTAATTCAGAAATTCAAAAATTAATTGCCTTTATTACAAATAAATAAGTACTTGCAAATGGTTTCGTGGGGATTGGCAGTGTTTGGTCATTTAGTTCTTACCACATTTAAATAATTTGCAAGCAAGACGAGTTTTTCGATCGAACAGATAAAAATTAATTAATAATTTCTTATGTTATAAACACATTTTATAATCAATTGCTCTCTCAAGTTATTTATAATAGAGTTGCCGTCGAGCGAGAAAAAAAATCATCAAGGGATCGTTCACATGTAACGCATGTTTCGTTTGTTTAAATAAAGACGAGAGTGAAATTGCCGTGAAATTAAAAAGGACACAACGATATAAACGAACAAAAAACGCGTTACGTAATATATGAACGATCCCCAAGACAAGACAAGACATACCTGCCGCCTTGAATTTCTTGTCTTGGATCTGGCTCGAAAATGTCAAGCCCTCGAAAATCAAGGCCTTATCTTGGATTTGTCTCGAAGGCTTAAGTTTCCACTAGCAGATGTGCGTACGCCTACCATTCAGTGAAAATCCCCAAGATTCTAGCTAACCTAACTCTTCCCAGCAGGGGTCTTTTGTCTGTTAGCTGGCCCAGATAACGAAATAATTTTTTTTCTAATTTTCCAATTAGCGATTTGAAAATAGAATATTCAGAATCAACAAGCTTTCACGATTGCCAGCGTATGTAATTTGTACAGAAAAGTTTAAAAATTCCTCCTACAATCGTTTTACGAGAGCATGAATGTATTCCCCCTTTCCAGGCGGTCAATTCGGCGAAGGAAAAATGCACATCTGCCGCCTTGAACTGTCTCGAAATTCAAGGCCTCGAGTTATCCTGCCTTGCTTTTCTCGACCTCCCCTTGGACATTTCTCGTCTTGAACGGCATCACTAATTTATAATGAGAAAACTATTGTTGCTTCGCGAAATCCACCAGTATCAGAAGGCAATGAACCTTATTTATGATATTTGTTCATCACATTACAATTAAAAATTGTTTGAATGAGCCTTATTAACAAATTCACTGCTTGTCTGTTTTTCGACTTACAAACTTCGTTCTTCCAACATGATCGCCTGTGAGTAATGAATTTTCAAACTTTCCTAGGAAACGTGGACAGTAAGATATAATTTTTATTGTTATTAATAATCTTGTTAATAATTTTTTTCTTATGCTTTCATAAACTAAAAATTCTGTTTTTATTCTTGGAAAAAATTTAAGTTATTTAGTAATAAGTTTCTGCTATCACAATTGGTTTTTTAAACGAAGTGTCTCGTCGTCCCGAAATTCGGGATGGGTATTCAAATATTTTTCCTAGGCATGGCTAGTCGTCTCGAATTTTCGAGACGACTAGTCCATCCCCTTTTCCAGCTCCTCCAGTTTTTCGGGACGACTAGACACAGCCTTTTTTAAAACAATTTTTTATTGCTTATAACCAAAATATGCAAAACTGAGCAAACGGGATATTAGCTTGATCAAATTTGTTATAAGCAATAAACAATCATTTTAAAGAACCAAATGTGATAGCAGAAAGTCAGGACTAAATAACTTACAGTTTTTTTCTAAGAGCAAAAACAGAATTTTTAGTTTATGAATGCATAAGAAATGAAAAATTGCTTACAAGATTGTTAATAACAATAACAGTTATATATTATTGTCCAAGTTTCCTAGCAAAGTTTGAAATTTTATAACTTACAGGCGATCATTTTGAAAGATCTAGGTTTGTAAGTCAAAAAATAGACATACAGTGAACTTGTTAATTAAACTCGTTTGAACAATTTTTAATTGTGATGTGATGAAGAAAAATGATAAATAAGGTTCATTATCTACTAATACGGGTGGATTTCGTGAAGAAACACCCGTATTCTCATTATAAATGACTTCAGGGAGCAATTGTTTACAAAATTTGCTTATAACATAACAAATTATATATGATGGTGCAGTTTTCGTAGCAAAGTTTGAAAATTCATAACTTACAGACGATTATGTTAAAGAAACGAAGCTTGTAAGTTGCAAAGCAGACAAACAGTGAATTTATTAATTAGGTTCATTTAAACAATTTTTAATTGTAATGTGATGAGTAAATATGATAAATGAGGTTCATTGCCTACTGATACTGGTAGATTTCGTACAGGAACAGCCGTATTCTCATTATAAATAACTTCAGTGTGAAATTGTTTTTAAAATTTGTTTATAACATAACAAATTATAAAATAATTTTCATCTGTTCGATCGAAAAACTCGTTTTGCTTATAAATGTTATAAATTTGGTGAGAACTAAATGACCAAACACTGCTAATCCCCATGAAACCATTTTCGGGTACTTATTTGTTTAACAAACGCAATTAATTTTGAAAATTCTGAACTACCACTGGATAATATTCTTAGATAGTTTGGTAACTCATATAAGGCATTCTGGACTGAACGCAAATATTTTATAAAAACTGGTGCTCGTCTAAAGTAAAATTTTTTTCTTTCATTTTGTTCAAGAAATAAAAAAAAAATAACAATTAATTTCTTTTAAAAAAGGATGTTTCACGCGCAATCTTAATCTTTTCGTAAATCTTGCGCGGTCTTATTGAATGATCGACATGGGTATAACTGCAAGCACCACGTCTAACATACACATGGATGAGAGGATTCGTAAGTGGGATGATAAATGAGATCAACACAATTACATTTTCAAATACAGAGAAATGGAATTGAATTTAATTGCCCATAATTGAAAACCATAAATAAGGATTGGGCTAGTTATAACGTGATTACTTAGTTGGAGGCACACATAAACAACGTGTCTTGTGTAACGAAACTTTCAAATCACTGTCGAATTTGAGAAGGAGTAAAACACGCAAACTATTTCTGCAATAGAATATACAATTGTACATAAGCTTGTATTTCAAAGAAAGTCAAGTTATTGGTACATAAATCTTCCTAAGTAATTTCTGAGTTAATTCAATTATCTTATGGTTTTTTGTTGCAATTAAAAAATTCAATAAATAACGTTACACAAATAATGGAATAGATTGTAAAGATATATTTGAAAAAATGCAAATTGTTTCAGGAAATTTGTCCTAATTTAGAAACTAAATGATTTCAACTGATACGATATCCTTAAGTTTTAAATGACTCTTTCAATGCTTGACATTCGAAATTATTATTAGGTTCCAGTTATGTTATTTGACACTTTACAAGGTAAAAGGATATACTTCCATATTAGTTTCTCTGAAATGTTCTCTTCGATATTTCTAATACTTCCGTTTATTACGTATCACGTCAAGTTTAAAAGGTTCCAATTCCATATGCTATGATTGCTATTTATTTAAGTGTAAAAACTTTAAACTAGCTATTTGTGTAGCCGTCTTCGCCTAGGTGCCCCAAAGAAATATTGTGGAATATTGTGTAATATTTTTGAAAAAGTGAATGAACTCAAACAAGCATTGTACAGAAAAAGTTGTTAATTTTAATAACCGCTTATATCCCCACGCAGGTCGCCGAATACTACTAGCGAATTCCAGAACTCAGAATACAAATTTTACGTATTTTGAAGTTCTTTCAATATTTATTCTAATATTCTTCAATATCTTAAAATTTCCTATAAAGTTCTTAAGTATTCTGGAATTTTCTGAAATGCCACTTTCTTGACTTTTTATAATTATTATTCTGAAATATTATAGAATTAATGTTCTGGACTTTTCCATAAATTGATAGGTTTTAGGATATTCTAGAATATATTGAAAACTTTTTCCAGAATATTCTGGAATACAGAAAATTCTGGAATGTACTAGACATTTCTAGATATTTCTGAAATTTTCTAAAATAATATGGTTTAGAAAGTTCCGGAGAGTTTCAGAAATTTATAGATGAGTCTGTTCCGGAATTTTCTATATTATTCTGTAATTCTGGAAAATTCTATCAATTTCTAAGCATTTCTGGACTATTTAAAAAAGCTTAGAATCATTTGGAATGTTGCAGAATGTTTGAGATTATTCTGCAATTCAGAAATGGTCTTCAATTTGTTAGAATATTCTGGAATTTTTAGAATCTTCTGAATCATTCCAGAAATTTCTTTAAAATTTTGGAATGTTTGAGAATGTTCTAGAATACAAATTTTTTATTTAAAAAATCTTAGGGTTCACAGTAGTATATTACATAGATGGTATGCAAAGGTTCGCGAAACTGACTCCCCCCTGCCCGCACGCACTCTCACCATTCAGCAAGCTGCAACGGCGGCCATATTTATACCGCATCGTCAGTCTCAGAACCTGTGCAATATAACCAGAATAAGGAAAAATGTCAGATACATATAGTGATAATTATTCCGCTAATCTCACGAGTGACAATTTTATTAGATATAAAGTTAAAGTTGCGTTATGTGAAGGTGTCGATCCGTATAACTTACAAATAAGCGATTTATCGACAGAAGTAAATGGACTTCCTGCAGTTGCCGCTTTGGATCTTCTAACTTATATGGTGGATACTACAGACTTTCTAACGAAAGAACAGTTTAAGGCTTATAAATCTACAGACGCCCATACTTTTTTTTATTGATGGTTGGATTCAGTGGATTAAAACGAAGTCTTTACGAAGTGGAAATATGATAGTTGCAGTCCCTGTAATATAACATTAAATTAGAAACTTCCTGCTTTTTGTTTTTATTTAATGGATACTTATTATCATCCTATACAAAATGGTCATGTTCTTTTTTCATTTTCGTTTTGGAATCTCTCTTTTCTTAAATAATTTTACGTGTCGTCCAGATTTACTACAATAATAATAAAATATTTCTTTTTTTTTTATAAATTGCATGCGTTAAAGTATTCGCTTTCGAATTTTTTAAAAGTTCGCGCTCCTTTTCATTAAAAACTCTTAACCTTAATTCCGCTACCCATATTTCATGTAGGTACGAATTTTATTATAATTTCTTATTTTCAGAAGTGCCCCCTCTGGATTTAAAACTTTTAGATGTAATACGATTAACTTTTATTATGAAATAGTAAATTCTTAATAATAATATGACATTTTTGGAGCAATGAATGGTCTTTTTCCATTTCAGAGGCCAAACTACAGGAGTCTGGTGTCCTTCCCATTGTTATTGTAGTAGAAATGACTATGCATAGTAATAGCCGTAACCGAATATGTAGTTCCACTTTACTAAAAAAATTACATTGAAGCCGCAGGGAAATAAGAAAAGTAATTGGATTTATTATTTAATCTTACTTGTTCCAATTTTTATTGAATATAGTCAAATCAACCTTAAACATTTGCTACAACGAATGCTTTTCTAACTTCACTAAACTATATATCCCATAATTAATTTGACTAAAAAAGTGACATTGGGGCCTATTTTTTCAGCATCAAGTTGTAGTTGAGTGTATACTTTTAACAATGAATAATACAAATAATAATGTAGCCTCGAATAGGATTGACACTTCTTTTGTCGAAAGGCATGTCCTCGGAAAAGTTTCAGGCGATGAATGGAGATTGGGTGTTTGGAATGTTAGAGGCGTAAATGATCTTAAGGAAAAGAAATTGCGGGATACAATGCTTATAAGATCTCGATACCTTTCCCCCTTTAATATGACCACAAGCATCAACTTTATAAAATGTTTTTTTATAAATTTATTTTTCATATTCGTATTTGAAGGGTTCGTCCTGCACCAAATATGTCGAGAATCTATCTGGCTAAATGACGCTATCCGTAAGTCCATGCCGACAAAGTGTATAAGAAAATGAAAAAAGGAAGAGAAAAAGAACAGATTCAACCAAAACGAACCTCTTGTCTTTTTTTATACTACTAGGGAGCCAACATGTTTCGAAGCCAATTTAGACTTCCTCTTCAGGAATTATTTATAGAAAAAAATACAGGTATAAATAATAAAAACTTAAATTAATTAAATTCAATTATTTGTCCACCATTTACAGGTATCGAAAATAACCGATTTCGCACTGCATCGGTGAGCGGTGGCCAAAATATTTTTCTAACCGGTTTCTGGTGAGTAAAATGTTTTGCTCACCGATTTTACTATTAACGCCATCTGGCGTCATAGACGGTTACTAAGTTGATATCTTGTCGGGTGAGGTTATTTTCAATGTCCATAAACGGTGGTCGATCTCAGGTTTTGCATTGTAATTTGTAAAGAAAAATATTTTGAGCAATCTGCACGTTTGACTTCTTGTATCGAAATATACAATACCAGTCCCCCAATCACAGCAATCCCATTTCTCCAGTGAAATAATTTATTTGAACTGTAATACATCGCCTGAAATATAAGTGTCCATCAGTTATTAATTTAGTTCACTAGTGATTGTTTTTTCAAGAATTTGATGTTCTTCGTTTATTTTATTAGCTTTGATGTTCTGGATCAACGAATATAGGGGAAAGGTGCTCACAGGGAGTCAGAAAATTATAAGCTCGTATAGATGCTCATTTTTAAATTAATCTAAAAAGCTTGACGTGTGCAAATAAAGTTTAACCCTCAGGGTAGCCATAACTTGAAGGAAAAAAAGTTTTTGATTAAGTAGTTAAGAGTAGTGACCTTTGAGTCCCTGTGTCCCTGTGTGACTACACGTGTACCTACAAGGTATTCACGCATTCATTTCTTGAATATCATTCAAAATTCAGGAAAAATTGTTTAACTGACTTGATTTTCTCAAATATTAGTTGAAAGTAGGTAGTCGATTGGTTTTTGAATGACTTGAAATTGCTCCATTTATTATATTTGAAATTAAAAAATGAAATCCGCTGCTAAAATTCAATTTGTTTACTACTGTCAATTTAATTTATGATCGTTATGATTGCGAAATATTTCATTGTTCTTGAAAATAAAGATCTTAAATTATATACTTTGATAAGAGAATAGAACTTAATTTCAATAAATCAAAAAGAAAAAATTTGCCCGCCGAATGTACCCGGTACATTCTGACCGCGAGCTTCGCGCTCCGAAACACGTGGTTCTCGCGCTTCGCGCTTGATGTTATAAGTTCTTTGTATACAAAATACTAAATTTGTTTTTCATTTCAAATGCAAAAGGAAATTTATTTACTTAAGGCTCTATCGGCCTTAAGGAATACATTCTCATCATAATATTTGCGCTCGATTTTCTGC
>JAUMHM010084577.1:0-12286 GCA_032362435.1 Melikaiella ostensackeni
GCTCGTGAAGTTTAAAGCCGAAAGGCGGTTCCACGAGCAGTGTTATGGGTTCGGCAGAGGAGGTTTTTGGTTTTAGTCCGCCAAAAAACACTTTAGGTTTTTCAACCAACTCAAAATATATTTGACTTGACTATTTTCTTGGCCATTCGTCATAATAAAAAAACAGTAGGAGTTCAAATATTTGCTGCGCCTAAACGACGCGCCTAAAACCGCGAATAACTTCGTCACGACCTAGAATCTTCGTGCTATATTTTTCTTTAGTGAGTGCAAAAAACAAAAAATTATAAATCTACCAACCAAGTGTTTGGGCCATAACACACGGGAATTTGTGTAAAGTTATTATCCTCTTTCTTGCGACCCTGTTGCCTTCGTGGTGATTTTCGACCGTCTTAGCTCCGATTTGAAAGGTGGACGTTCTGAAGTATAATGAATAGTCAAAGTCCCGATGAAGAATAATAGTTCTGAGATGGCGTTGGGCGCTTCCGCCGTAAGTTTGTTTTGGTATCTTTAAAAAACTACACAAATTAAATAACCTCCTCCAGGTCCTCGATCATCTCGAGGATAACCGGGTTTTCTCAAAAACTAAACTCACAAAAATTAAATAATTTTCTCCTGGTCCTCCATTATACCGAGGAAACCCGGGTTTTCCAAAAACTCGCGAAGATCAAATAAACTAATTACATGACTACGGACAATGGCTAAAGTAGGATTCCCGATGGTCCATAGGTAAAAAAATCTAAGAAGAATAGGCCAAGTCAGCACAAGCGCTGGGCTGAACGACATCGTCGAACGGTGGCCAAGCAACTTGCCCACCCAGAAAGAAACATTCCCTTATCACTGCCCATCAAGCGAAAACGATTACAAAGTCGACAGCGGAGATCTCAACGCTTGGTTAATCCCCCCCCCCTGTCCCCGGACAGGAGAAGCTTGGACACTTACAGGTCCTACCAGTAGTGGAAGACACCCCCCGTCCTCGTATGATGTGAGGCTGGAGGAAGAGGGCGCGGTTCCCCTGAAAGTCGCACTTCGGGAGTTTGGCATCGCTGATCCGACCGAGGAAACGTGTCCGTGGTGCCAGCAGGTTAACGATCTCCCCCAAGCCCCTCAACACGAGCTCGGAATTACCGATCAAGCTAAAGAAGTGCCAATTCCTCGACCGAAGGAAATCCAATCCAAACAAGAGGACGTGCGACCAACGACAGGAAACTTCGTGTTATCCTCACGCGACAAACCCCGGTAAAACGTCGTCTCACAGAGGAGTGAAAGGACGTCCACTTGATTCGGCATCAAGTATATTCGTCTAGCCTTAAAAGGCCCCGACCGCCCCCGCAACATTCCCCACAGAGGAAGAGAAAAGTGAGAGACCTTCCACCGCCTCGACGATCTCCAGAGGAGCAGGGTACAAAATCTTCACCACCCCGAAAATCATCCAGAGAAAACGGGAACTCTTTCAGTTCCTGCCAATCAGCAGAGAAACAGAAAGGATCCTCTACCCCACCGCGGAGATCTCCAAGGAAGCAGGGGGTCTTACTTCGAGCCTTCGGCCACAGTCCACAGAAACCTTCAATGGCCCGTGAAAGTGCTGCGGATGTTCAAGTCTGTCCTAGTACCCACCGAATCCCGCAAAGTCTAAAGTCAATTATAAATCGACCGCCGGCCCAGAAATTCCGAAGGCATTTTTTCCTTTGACAACTTAGTCAGCTATGTTAGTAAGTTTGTCTTCAATAATAAAAAGATTAGATGACAATTTTTGGCGCCCAAAGTGGGGCCCGAGAATTAGGAACTGAACCTTTCCTAACTGAGTCTCTTATCTGGGCTTATACTGATGCTAACATTACATCGCGTATAATTTTTTTTTCAAATCCATTCTGTGGCCGCTCTTGTTTATATCGACAACTTCAAGCCACACCCACTTCCGAGAGTGTCAAAACACTCGGTGGCACCCTCCCAAATGATTGGGAGAACTCCTCCGAGATCTCGCCGATCAATGAACCAGAGGATCGTGGGCGTGAAGACTCTCCAGACGTCGAACTTTTGGGATATAGACCCTGCGGACAAGCAGTGAATGTTGCTGAAGGTCACGCGGGCAACATGGAGAACCTTAATCGAGACCCAGGCAACGCCAAGGTTCTGAGTCATGCATTTTGATTTAAAAAATGCGCTAAGCACATTTCAGCAGTTGATGTCACAGGTCGTCCTAGTTGCTTATATCAACAAGATTTGCATGGTCTACTTGGATGAAATAATCATTTATTCCAAAACTTGGGAGGAACACCTGAATCATGACAATCTGGTTTTGGAACGGCTTACTCTGCATAACTGCTGGACACCCAGGTATGAATGAAACCCTTCGCGTTATCAAAGAACGTTTTCACTGGCCAAAAATGAGGAAGGATGTATGCAGATATGTCTAAAGCTGTCGTCTCTGTGCATGTTGCAAGCCTATCAGAACCTCACACAGGGATCAGAAACGACCTCGGCAACCCCAGAACCCGTGGGAAATAGTGGCTCTAGATCTGATGGGACCTATCCCAAGACCTACAAGAGGAAAAACCTTCCTACTCGTTGTAACTGACTTTTTTCCAGATGGGTGGAAGTTGTTGAGATTTGCAGGTGAATAAATAATTCTGAGGGTAATTGAAGTATAAAAAGACTTCTATTAGGACTGCTCTCAACGGAGAACGGTGAACTGCTGCCTACATATAAGCTCTGCTTTGAAGTCGCTCATGCGCATTATACAAAATGATCAAGAAAGAGATGTGTCGATAACACTGACATCGTTATTTATCATGTAGGTAAAGACTGTAAAGCAAATATCAAAATAAGTATTAGAAGTCAATTTGAAACTCTGAACTCAACACTCCCAATCTTTGAATACTTATGCATTCCATACAAGGCAGCTACATACTCAGCTTCAGTGGTACTTAGAGTTACCATTTTTCGTATTTGAGATGACCATGTCATCGTTCCATTCGTATACTGAAATATGGTATATAGCCAGTCGTTCATCTTTTAATATCAACATCGCCTGCGGAGTCGAAATCTAAGTACCCTATAAGTTTCGCAAAGCTCCCACTGCTTGTACTCGTATACATCATTCTTATAGCTACTGTTTCTTTAAGATATATTAGAATCCGTTTTACTGCCTGCCAGTGGGTTTGATCATAATTGTTTAGATACCGACTAACATAGTTGACCGCGAAGCAATGTCGGGACGACTTACTATGGCTAAGAACATCAGTGATCCCACTACCTCTCTGTACGAAATTTCCTCATCTAAGAGAGCTTGCTTATCAGCTGATTTTGAAATAGTATAAGGATCAGCTAAGATACTGATAGGCTTAGCTTCAGTCATGTTAAAACGAGATAGTATTCTATAAATATATGCTTCTTGATGTATTATCAGAGTTCCCTTTTCTCGATTGCTGTCAATTTGTATTCCATCAAATATTTCTGAATTACCAGAGTTATTTCAAAAGAGCTTTGAAGAACTTGGATGACAGCATGAAGAGCTTTTTGGGATTTTGCTAAAATTAGACCGTCGTCAACATACAGTTCAAGATAAACTCACAATCGCAAACAGAACCAAAATAAATACATTTGTCGGCATTTGATCTTCTGAAATTAAAACATTTTAAAAATACATCAAATTTCAAATTCCAGCATCGTGATGCTTGCTCAGGTCCATACAAGGACCTTTTCAATTTGCACACCATATTTTCTTGGTTTTCACAGATTCCCTCCGGAATTTCCATATACACTGTTTCACTCAACTCACAATTTAAAAAAGCTGTCTTGACGTCAATCTGTCGGATTTCAAGGTATTTTTTGGCGGCCGTTGCAAGTAGAACACACAATGAAACATATCGTACGACTGGAGACAGGGTTTCTTGATAGTCGATCCCAGCTTTCTGGGAAAAGCCCTTTGCTACCAGACGCACCTTGAATCTTTCTACGTCACCTGATGGTAATTGTTTTACCTTGAATGTCCACTTTGACCCGATTGCATGATGACCAGTCGGTAGTGGAACAAAATCCCACGTTTCATTCTTCTGAAGTGCTTGCAGCTCCTCTTTGGTGGCTTCCTTTCACGTTTCTGCATTCTCACCTGTGATTGCTTCTTGATATTATACCAGTTCGTGGTATTCGGCAAAATTTACTTCATATTTATCTGGCTGTCTAAGCAATCGACGATCACGAAGATTGTGAGGGTAGTCATGAGGCTCCTCAAGTTCTTAAATTTCTTTTCGGTTCTCATCGGCATTTTGTACAGCATTGATTGGAACCACTGCTGGATTTTCTGAAATTTCAAAAGTTTTTCCTGCTGCGTCATCATCCAGGTTTTCTGTTACTCGTTGCTCTTCTTTTGGTTCAAGAAACATTTCAAGATCAGTAGGCTCAAAACTAGTAGTTTCTGGAATTTCAATGAGTTTTTCGTCGAAGACCACATCTCTACCCACTGAAACTGTGCGAGTTTTTGGATTATACAGGCGATAATTTGATGATTATCCATTATACCCAACCAAAATCAACTTCTCCGCTTTCGGATCCAGCTTTGTTCAGTGCACTTTGGGAATGTTTACGAAGGCTTTACTGCTAAAAATTCTAAAATGTGATAGATCTGGCTTTTTGCCTGTCCATATTTCATATGGAAATCCATTATTTACCTGAGTTGTGGCTGCTCGGTTGAGAAGATAAACTGCAGTATTTACAGCCTTACCCCAAAGAAATCGAGGCAGATTTTTCGAAAGCAGCATTGTTCTGGCACACTCGACAATAGTGCAGTTATCTCTCTCAGATCTTCCATTTTGTTCAGGAGTACAGGGTGCTGTCAATTCAAGCTGAATTCCTTTCTTCTCTAGGTAGTTCTGCATTGCTTTGTTGACATATTCCTTCCCGTTGTCAACCCGGAGTTTCTTCATCGAGCAATTGAACTTGTTCTTAATCATGTGTTCATACTTCTAAAAGCAATCGAATACGTCAGACTTGTGTGACATGAAGTAGACACACCTGAATCCAGAACTGTCATTCTAGAGAGTTACAAAGAATCTTGCGCCTCCGAGGGATGTGGTGGACATAGGCTCACAAACATCACTATCAATAAGTTCACCCGGTGACTCTTGTTCAGGTGTCCTAAACGAAAGTGCCACATTTTAAAATTATCTGAAGTGGACACGTTTGCTGCTTCATTCCCGATTGCTTGAAGAAATAGAGGGTAAATTTGTTTCCTTGTTTCAGACCTTGAACGATCAGCTGATCTTTAAAGTAGATACCGACAGAATCTCCGGAAAACACGATGTCGTATTTTTTGTCTGTGCACTCTCCAACGGAGAAAAGATTCTTCTTGAAACTCGGAACATATAGGACATTTTCTAAATTTATTTTATGTCATTTTCCACTAATCAGTCTTTTTACGGGAAGTACCATATACCGGAACCTGAAATATCGCGAATTCCGTCATCTCCAAGTGAGATGTTTCCACCTTTTGACGGAGTGAAATCAGAAAACCATTCGCGCCTGCAAGTAATATGCCTTGAGGCACCACTATCCACGAGACAAATATCCTTGGCGTCATAAGAAATGAGACTTTTCTTAACCTCACTTGAAATCACACTCAAAACCAATGATTTTGATTCACTGAACTGCAAGTGATTTTCATTTTGAACGCCAAGAAGGGCACTCGCGTCTTCAGAGTCATTATTTTTCCGATTATTTTGCCGTTTTCTCTTACGGCAGTTTTTAATTTTATGTCCCTTTTTATTATAATAATGGCATTCTATGTCCTCTCTTTGATGTTGGTTATTTGTTTCGTTAATTTTTGTAGGGACCTGCTATTTAACACTCATCCCGGCAAGTGCGTTTGTGACGTCATCATTAGTACCTAACCGGGATTCCTCTTTCAAGAGACGTTGGCGTGGGTTATCAAGAGTTTGTTGATCGAAAGCAACACTGTCCCAGGCCGATATTAAAAAACTGTACTTCGACGGCAAGCTACTCATGATTTTTGCCATGATGGCAACGTCGAAAACCGTCTCCCCAAGGTCTTTCAGCTGGCGTGCCATGTTTTCAACTTTTACTACATACTGGGAGATCGAAGCATTTTGATCCATTCGATATTCGTGAAATTTTGGCATAAAAAGCAACTTATTGGAGGCTGTCTTCTACTCATAAATGTTGCTTAATTTTGCCCACATTTCGGCGGCTGTGTTGCAGGTAATGAGATATTCGAGTTGAGAATACTCAAGTGCTGTCGAGATAATAAACATTGGTTTTGCATTCTCTTTTATCCACGTATTTCGTCCTGCAACATAGGTTTCAGCCGGTTGAGTAGATGTTCCATCTACTATTTTCCCTATGCCGTTCGCTTGGAAATTAGCGTTCACCTGAAATTTTCAAAGGAAGAGATTCGTGCCATCAAACTTGGTTATCTGCTTTGTGTCAATTGGTTCCGACATTTTTGGGAAATTTTACGCATATGCTTCACGATTCAACATTTACTCGGTGTTCAAAATTACCGATCAGAGGAAAAACACACGTACTTCACGAGAATTTTCACTTCGCGGAACGACCACTTTGCGACAGGAACATGAGAACAAAAGAATGGAAAAGTGGCGTATCTGTTGCTTTGCGCGCGAGCAACGGATTAAAAGAGTGTTCAGATTATCATAAAATTCCGCGATTTTCTTTCTCAAAATATTCTACGCGTGTTAGGGTACCTAGGCCCATAACCTGTTGAGATTTGCAGGTCAATAAATAATTCTGAGAGTAATTAAAATATGAAGAGACTTTTATCCAGACTGCTCTCAACGGAAAACGATGAACTACTGCCTACATATAAGCTCTGCTTTGACGGCGCTCATGAGCATTATACAAAATGATCAAGAAAGCGATGTGTCGATAACATTGACATCGTTATGGATCATGTAGGTAAAGACTGTAAAGCGAATATTAAAATAAATATTAGAATTCAATTTGAAACTTCAAACTCAACAGAAGCTATCCCCCTTCCCTTAGGAGTGCAAATCAGTTGATATGGGTATCCACGTGCTCTTCTGACGGATAATGGAACACAATTGACGGGAGAAAACTGGTTACAAGCCTATGGAAAGTGGGGAACATGTTGTTGGACGACTCCTACGTACCACCCACGAGCCAACCTAACGGAACGGAGGAATCAAAACATTAAAAAAGGAATGAGGTTACGTCTCATCGTGAGACCTCACAAAGACTGAGACCTCGATATCTCTCAGATCTTATACAACACGCATACAAGATACAATGCCTCTACGGGTTTAACACCCAGCCAGGTATTATTCGGTACAACGCTCAAACGTCCAGGTAAATGGACCTTCCCTACGCCGCCAACGACGGTTCCCAAAACCAAGATATCGAGTAGGCGATCAGGTCTATGTTCGAATTCACGAGCTTTCTCACAAATTTCAAGTTTTCAATACCACTCTCGCGCCCCTAGGAAAGGGTCCATTTACCATCACTAGACGAATCAGTGGAGAAGTCTACGAAATAGACCTAGTTAATCGCATCATAAAGACGCGCACTACCCAAATGTATCCTGCGTATGCCGGGAAGAGTAAATCCGCAGTCGATGATAAGCCTCACTGTTGCTCAAGTCGTCGATAAACAAACTCGACCCCCAATGAGCACTCCAGATGCTTAGGTCGATCAGTCACCAGTGTTCATCCCTGACGATAATACTCATGATTTCCAGGACACTGAAGTCCACATCGAAGAGACTAGATTGGATAATCTAGACAACCCTCTGGTTCAGAAGCGCCATAGAGGGAGAACTCAAAAGAGGTCGGTGACCTTGCAGGAGCAGTATCAACCTCAAGAAGACCTCCAGGAAAACAAGCCCCGTAGAGGGCGGCCTAGGAAACGCCCTGTGGAAAACGAAGAATCCATTCTTCATCGTGGAAATCAACGATACAATCTTCAACCTCGGTACCAAATGTAAATATAGTAATTTAAGTTGCATGATCAGATCACACGAAGGTTCTCGTTTTTAATTTCAGATTAAGTTATCGCGCGATATATAACATTTTTAAATTTCATTAGTTCTGTAAGTTAACGTAAACTGTAAGTGAACCTAGAAGTCTAAGCTTTAGCATCAGGTAATAAGCGTTCATCCTTTTTACACTCAGCTTTGATTTGATTCATTTCTATTTAAAATATCACTTAAAACCATTTGGTTGAGAAACGTTTTTCTATCAGATCTAACTATAGATTTAGGTATAATAATTCCGTTGATATACCCTTGGAAATTTTTTTAACTATTTAGGGCTGCCTAACCTACAACGAAAAGCCGAAAAAACACCCTGTGGATTGACGTTCGCCAAAAAATACTTTGGGCTTTTTAATCAACATCAAAATATATTCAACTTAATTATTTTCTTGGCCATTCGTCATAATAAACAGTTCCAGTTCGGCCGCTACCCAGCGACGTAGTTTCGTCCGAAAAACCTGCGGGAGTCCTACGTTGCGAGAATCCGGGTTCTGCTTCGACTAGAAGCCGCAAATCACTTTGTCCCCACCTAGAATCTTTGTGTTGTATTTTTTTTTACAGTGAGTGCAAAAAAAATAAATCTACCAATCTAGTTTTTGGGCCATTTCACACGGAAATTTGTGTAGAGTTATTATTCTTTTTCTTGCGGCTCTGTTGCCTTCGAGGTTTCCCGACCGTCTTAGCTCCGACTTGAAAGGTGGACGTTCTGAACTTAAATGAATAGTCGAAGTCCCGATGGAGAATAATAGTTCTGGGATGGCGTTGGGCGCTTCCGCCGTAAGTTTGTTTTGGTGTCTTCAAAACAGTACTCAAATTGAATAATTTTCTCCGGGTCCTCGATCATACCGAGGATAACCGAGACTTCTAAAAACTAACGTCATGAAAATTAAATAACCTCTTCCGGGTCCTCGAACATACCGAGGATAACCGGGTTTTTCTAAGGACTAAACTCGCGAAAATAAATAACCTCTTCCAGGTCCTCGATCATGCCGAGGATAACCGGGTTCCCTTAAAAATAAACTCACGAAAATTAAATAATTCTCTCCGGGTCCTCGATCATACCGAGAATACCCGGGTTTCCAAAAAACTCGCGAAAACTAGATAACTGAATTACATAACTCCGGGCAATGGCTGATGTAGGATTCCCGTTTATCCATAAGTAAAAAAATCTAAGAAGAATAGGCCAAGTCAGCACAAGCGCTGGGCTAATCCACATCGTCAAGCGGTGGCCGAGCAACTTTCCCACCCAGAAAGATACGTTCGCTTGCCACCGACCATCAAGCGAAAACGATTGCAAAGTCGACAGCGGAGAGCTCAGCGGCTGATTAATGTCCCCCGTTTTCCCGAACAGGAGAAGCATGGACACTTACAGGTCCTAACAGTAGTGGAAGACACCCCCATCATCGTATGATTTGAGCCTGGAGAAAGAGGGCGCTGTTGCCCTGGAAATCGCACTACGGTAGTTTGGCATCGCTGACCCGACCGAGGAAACGTGTACCGTGGTGCCAGTGGGTTAATGACCTCCCCTAAGTCCCTCAACACGAGCCCGGGAATACCGATCAAGCTCAAGGAATACCGATTCCTCAACCGGAGGAAACCGAAACCCAACAAGAGGACGTACACGGAAACTCCTCTCGTTTCCGCCGATCACCAGAGAAACAGAGGGGATCCTCTCCCCCACCGCGAAGATCTCCACGGAAGCAGAGACCCTTACTTCCAGCCTTCGGCCACCGTCGACAGAATCCTTTGAAGGCCAGTGGAAGTGCCACGAATGTTAAAGTCCGTCCTAGTACCCACCGAATCCCAAAAAGTCTAAAGTCAATTATAATTTGACCGCCGGCCGAGAAAATCCGCAGGAACTTGTTCCTTCGACAACATAGTCAGCTATTTAGAATATTGATGTTATTTTGACGACCAGAGAAATTAATTCATTAATATTTTGATGTTAGTGTGTAGATTACTGGTCGAAATGATTTTTGCAGAAATGAGACAAAATCTACTTCGGCCCGGATTCAAACCGAAAACATCGACTTTACATGAGTGAAGCGTTAACCAATTATGCCACCGAAGCCGCAGTAGATCGTTTCTTATTTCTCCTATATCAAAGGGGGACGCGGGTCTGCATCTCTTTCGCCCTGCGAAATTTCAGACTTATTCCAGTCCTTATATAATTCAACCTAATCATGAATAATTTAGAATATTGATGTTATTTCGTGGACCGGGGTAATTGATTAATTAATATTTTGATTTTAATGTGTAGATTACTAGACAAAATGATTTTTGGAGAATATTGGAAAAACCTACCTCGGCCCGGATTTGAACCGGGAACGCCGACTTTACATGAGTGGAGCGTTAACCAATTAAGAAACTAAGGCCGCAGTAGATCGTTTCTTATCTCTCCTAGATCACAGAGGGAGGCGGGTCTGCATCTCTTTTGCCCTGCGAAATTTCAGACTCATTCCAGTCTTCATATACTTCAACCTAATCATGAATAATTAAGAGTACTGATCTTAGTTTGTCGACCAGGGTGATTAATTAATTAATATTTTGATGTTAGTCTGTGGATTAATGTTCAAAATGATGTTTGGAGAAATGAGAAAAAATCTACCTCGGTCCGGCAAGATATAATTTTGGCGACAAACTATTATCCATTTTTTGAAATTTAGTAATTGTCACAGAAGCTAGACATTTCTCACACTTTCAATGATTTTCCAAAAAAAGCACTACTTCCGAATGCATGATTGAAATTTAAGTTTTAGACACTTTTTGGGTAGTTTTTCCATCAAGGAATACAACAGACAAGGTTTTACTCTGACGACAAACTTTTATCTGTTTTTTAGAATTCAATAAGTGTCACAAGACTTGGAAATTATTTACACTTTTCATTTGTTTCCAAAACAGCCCTACTTCCGGTAGCATGATTGGAATTTTAGTTTTGAACACTTTTTGTGGCGAGTTTCTATCAAGGTACACAATAGAAATTATTCAGACTCTTCATGAATTTCAGAAAATACTACAACACTTCCAGTCGCATGATTTAAATTCATGCTTCAAAAATGTTTTGGAACGTGTTCTCATCAAGGAATACAATTGACCAGGTTATACTACGACGACAAACTGTTATCTATTTTTTGAAATTCAGCAAATGTCAGTGAAGTAAGAATTTATTCACACTTTTTATGACTTTGAAAAAATATTACAGTAGTTTTAAAAATGTTGTGTGCAGTTTTTCCATCAAGGAATACAAGAGACGAATTTTCAGTTTGACGACAAAAACAAACAAATTTGTCCAATCTTCTTTCATGTTATGTAAATGAAGTTCTGCGAGAAATCGGACAGCAGTCGCTAGACAGATCGCGTCCCGTATTCAGTGTGTGATTCACTACAATACATCTGGTAAGCCTTTTACGGCAAGGGTCCAAAAGTTCGCTCACGAATTGAGTACCCACCATCACATATTGAGCAAGCTAAAGCTGATGACTATCAAGCAGCAGATTGTTGACAAAGTACTGGTGTTATCTGACGCCAAGAAGAGAATACAGAAGAGGGAAGGATGGGTCAGGGACAATCAACAATTTCTCGCTGACCCATCGTACCTCTTCAGCGATTCCCCTGTTTCTGTCAATAATCAGCGCCCATTGCATGGAGACACTGAGAACATCATGCATTTCAAGGAGCTGTGCGACATCCTTATAATGTCCGAGGAATGATGCCCACCAATAACAGTCGGAAATGTGAAGGAAGCACTGAGGGGCACGAAGAACTTCTCCGCTGCCAGATCAGATGGTATCAAGAATTTTTGATGGAAAAAGTTTACTTCTACACACCAGCATCTGGCCCGGATCTTCACTTCATATTTAAAGTCGGAGACGCCCATTCCGCAGTGGCTGGTGTTAGGACACACTGTACTCCTACCGCAGAAAGGCGACTCACTATCTCATCTGGAAAACATCGTGTCACAACTTACAGCGTCACCTTCTAGAGAGGCATGTTTCAGGGCAACACCATGAGCGACATCCTCTTTTGCATCAGTTTTCTGGCACTATCTCTCGCACTACGCAATTCTCATGGGTACCCCTGCTGCAGGACTAAAAATCGCGAGCATAATGTCACTCATATATTTTACATAGACGACTTGAAAATTTTTGCTTCTGGATCGCAGCATCTCATGGATGCTCTAAAGATCGTCGAGGGGTAGACACGAGAAATTGCTATGGACTTTGAATTGGAAAAGTGTGCAAGGTTCATCTGAAGTGAGGCCGACTT
>JAUMHM010084578.1:0-12285 GCA_032362435.1 Melikaiella ostensackeni
ACTGACCGACACGCTCGCTTCCAAAGGCTATCAAAACAAAACTAATGAAGGGAATTGACTGAAACTTTGACAGTAGGTTACTAAAAGAATGTACTGCACCATGGTAAAACTCTTTCGTAATAGCGGCGCCATCGAGCGGTGAGGCTAAGTACTTGTTGAGTATTAATTACTGTCGTGAGCATTTCCTGGATGTTTTGTATTAACGTGCAGGATCCTCATATCGGCACCAAAAATCAGTTTAACATTCATAGAATGATATCATTTCCGGTTCACATATATATTTTTCGGATATACTTTGTCGTCAACAGAGAGTGCAATTATAGCAGCATGTGTACCACCGATGCAGCCTATTACACATGGCATTCCATGAATAATTTAAAATCTAAAAAAAGGACAAATTGTTAAATAAGTTGTGTTCAGCCTATCGTAATATTGTACGACATTTCGAAATTATTTATTTCACACTATTATTTTTTTATTATTAATTTTTTAATTTATTATTATTATTATTTTTATTTTTGATTATCCAATCTTTCTAGAAGAATAAACCCACGAACGAAATATATCATCATGATTTCAAATGTTCGTAACCTCTGTGATACATCGACTTCCTGATAGTTGGCATATTGCACATTCAATATCATTTCCGATATCCATTTGATAGCTGCCTGTAGCTAAATGTCCTAATGTCGTCAAAACCTGTGACAAGAAATATGTTTCAGATATTGACTCCTGACTGCATTACGAATGTAGGTCAATTAGTACTGCATTTGATTAAACTAACGTTTAGTTCAGTATTCAATGCCGATGATCTTGACGGCTCTACCTCACTTTCATGTATAATATCAATAATTTCTTGCACCATAACTTTGTTTAATAGAAATATGCGAACGAAATTGCTATCTAACAAATCGAAATAATTATCACGTAAGTGAAACGGACTTTTTCCTTCGCCATACTTATCAGCGTCATCCAATCCTTCTATAAGTCTACCGTTCATCACATCCCGCAATGCCATATTAACTTCCTAGGTTCCTTGTTGCACATATGATGATTTATTTATATTTTTACCCTCTAGCTGGTCACAGTTATACGTGTTGTAATAATTAGCTTTTGACGTTAATTTTAGGTTATGTATTATCACTCGTCACTTGCTTATACTTGTGGTGTATTTTATTTTGAGGCTACTTTTACAATTATGTGTCAGTTTCTTGCCTCTTTCGCGTGCGATTTCTGGTCCAGAGTGGTATATACCCACACTTTGCGAAGTGTTTTAAAATTTGAGCACGCCACCCATCGAAGACAACTCAAGAATATCTACTCACGCCAACCATTCTAAAGTCAGCCATTTTAGCATTCCAAAAAAGTTGCATGACTCTCGAGAATAGCATCCCTGTTCTTAAATGCTGGTACGTCAAATGGCAATTGAGTTAACAAGTAGAGACAATAAATGTACCCGTGACAATTCTGAGGAGAAATAAGATATTACATAATTTCCTGCGGTCGTGAAGCGACCATTCACTAAACCTTTCGCACAGCTCAATGTAATTCGAACCTGGCGGCGAAATTCTCCACGAGTTCTAGTACGAAGGAATTTTCAAAATTTTTTATGACATTTGTCAATTGCTTATGGGAGATATTTAGTTTTCGGGTTCCAAATTCCGGAGCCATATTCGAATTTAGACCTAACAAATGCATAGAAGAGCGATTTCAAACCAAGCAGATTTTCAAACGAGCGGCCGGCTCTTATAATTAACCCTAGGGATCTATGAGCTTCTCTCATCATATTATCAAAATGTACATCGAATCGTAGAGCGTTATCAACATTTGTCTCAGATCACAAATAAATTTTACTTTTTCTAAGTTACAGCCATAAATAGTATAATCGAAGTTAATGGTTTGAGATTTGCGAATAAACGACATAAAATTGCATTTAGAAGCGTTGGCATCTAACAAGTTATTTGCACTCCAAGCAAATTGTCTTAAAGCTCAACGCAGTCCTCCGTGGTATTTGCAGAAAGGAACAGTGCCGCATCATCCTCACAGAATAAGATAAAAATTTTCAGCAAAATTTCAATTTAACTTACATAAGTAATGAATGCCATCGGGCCTAGATTGGAACCCTGCGGCACCCAAGATGTTGGTACAAAAGATTTCAATGAATATCCACCGTACCGTATTATAAGTTCTCGTCCCGTGAAATAAGATTTAAGCAGTTTTAAGAGCTTATCAGGGACACCAAGGTCACACATTCTTTCTAAGAACAAGCTAACGCTTATTCAATCAAACACTTTCGGCATGTTGGTGTATATGACATACACCTGATGGTTACTGACTAGAAAACTCACAATCATCCGTACAAATGATGCCAAATTTCAGATGGTTGATCGTCCCTGTAGAAAGAAAAATTTGTCTGCACTGCAATCGGCCTACAGTCAACTACTAGAGATTGATAACCTTTTCTGAATACAGGACAGATACGTGCCTTCTTCCATTGTTCTAGGAAGGTGTCCGGTGATAATGCCAGGTTAGCAATTGTATGCAAGGTGACGACCAAACAGTCGACGCATTTTTTAATTTGACAACTAGAAGTCTGATCTATAACGGCATTGAGAATATGAGACAGCTTTTTTATATTATCAGATATCTGAAATTTAGTGATGTGGCAATAATCACCATGATAGTTTCGTGGTTCCGTAATGATACCCGCACGGAGCTGCGTAAGAAGCTTATGAACTTTATTAAATAAATATGCAAAAGCGTCAATAATATCTTGCTGTGTATAGAGCTCAGCTCCCATGTAGTGCATAATTTCCGGAAGTCT
The DNA here is from genome assembly GCA_032362435.1 of Melikaiella ostensackeni. Taxonomy (NCBI): domain Eukaryota; kingdom Metazoa; phylum Arthropoda; class Insecta; order Hymenoptera; family Cynipidae; genus Melikaiella; species Melikaiella ostensackeni. The sequence continues at coordinate 2,825 of JAUMHM010084578.1, forward strand.
TGAAATTCTTCTAATGACATTAATAAGTGACCAAAAAGTAGAGGGCGAGCTTTGAATACTGTTTTAAATCTTCACGAGATAAGACGCACATAAATTTTTCATCGTATACTTTGTAGCAGACCTAAGTTCTCTAAATACCTATAGATAAAATTCATTTTCAATGTTATCATATTTCATCCTATAATTTTATTTTAATCTTAAATTAATAATGACTTGTTTAGTGCACCAGAGATGGTATTTTTGTTTGATTTTAATAATAGCTGATGAGTTCGTACCAATTTCGTCATCCAGGATATTATAGATTTTTTCATACATGAAATCAAACCGCAGAATTTACGTGAGTGTGAGCATTCAAAAAGGTCTAATCTACATAATGTGGTTTAACCGCAATATTAGAAAAGTTATCTTTTCTAAACTTGTATATTTCAGCTTCGGTGTTCGTATTGAACATTTGATCATTCCTGTATAGTGTTGCTGACTCTCCAAATAGTGACATTAAAGGATGATATAGATCAACTCGTAATATTGTTGAGTCACAAGGAGTTACTTGACAGAGAAATGTAGAAAGTACAAAATCAAGATTCGGCCACAGCCGAAGAGTGTATCAAGAATCTCCTATTAAATAATAGTTTGTGAATCCTCGATTATGTAACTCTCTTATTACGGGAAATACATTACTATTCTCTCAAATAAAATTACTGTCGTGAGCATTTCCTGGATATTTTTCATTAACGTTCAGGGTCCTCGTATCTGAATCATAAATTAGTTGAACATTCATAGAATGATATCCTTTTCAGTTCACATATATATTTTCCGGTTATACTTCGTCGTCAACCGAGAGTGCAATTATAGCCGCATATGTGCCATCGATGCAGCCTATTACACATGGCATTCTATGTATAATATTAAATCTGAAAATGGGACAAATTGTTAAATAAGTTGCGTTTAACCTATCGTAATATTGTACGACATTTCGAAATTATTGATTTCATACTTACTTTCTACGAGTTATTTTCAATTCTCTAATGTTTCTAGGAAAATGAACCCACTGACGAAATATATCATCATAATTTTGATAGCTACCAAGTCAACCTTGGATGTCGAGTTGGTAATAGTACCTATATCTATTCATTCTGAGACAAATCTAGATTTCATCACAACAAGTACCTCCCACCTCTTTTATTTTCTGTATCGCTCCTATAAATTTTGAAAAATCCGAATAAAAAATTTCTTCATTATTTGCATTGGGCTTCAACCATGTTTCAGAGAAAATTAGAATATTGTAATCTGAGATATCAGGTAAAATAATTAGATCCTTGAATTCAGTATTTATACCTCGCACATTCGAGTGATAAATTCTAATTTCATTTAGTTAACTTGAAACTACAAGATACGTACAAGTGAGATTAACAATGGAGTCATCTAAGTGTCGCCTGTTGTCGTGTTGAGCGGTGAAGAGTGTTTTATTGTGATTACCTTGGCTTCCCCGAGATGTTCCACAAGTTTCAAATTTTCCTCTCCTTGAGATACTTGTTCCCCGAAGTCCTTGCTGACCTCGTTGACGTATCGTAGGCGTTGAGCCACAGACCAATTTTGCATGAGATACATGTTACTTTGTATTTTGTCCTTCCTCCACTTCCAGTATGCAACGAATATTATATCAGCATCAATTTCTGCTCTAAAAACCACTCTGATAGGCCGACGTAGTGCAGGTGAATGAAAAAGTGTACCAAATCTAGAAAATTTATAGGTTCTTGGGTCCTGAGCACTTAAAATATCGGAGAGGAATTGAATAATAGTAGCCGTATCATTATCAGCTGGTCGTGGAGGTTTTTTGGAGGCGGTTGATGGGTTGTAGATTTCAGGGCAGCTAAATGAAATTATTTTTTCTTTACGTGCTAATCTGTCGTTGATATCCTATACACAACGTAGAAAGCTTCGGTTTCAGTAGGTTTGTTGCTTATTTCCTGCACCTTCACTTAGAGATCGTCTATCCGCTCCAGGGCCTCGTTTAACTGAGACCCAATAACGTCAATTTGATTAAAAGCCTTACGGTGTGACTTTTAAAGTCAGTTGGGCACAGCCCGGGTGATAGTTACTCCCACACGCAGATAGGCACGATTCACCCACTATTTTGGAGCCACAGTGACGACAGGTGCGTTCCACTACTCCTCATTCGTCCTGACTTGCCCTGTCATCCATGATCACACATAAGAAAGTGTGACTTCAATTAAATGAACTTTAGAACAACTTAATCAGAACACAAACCCCTATTTAGTTGTAACGACAACGTGGCTCGGAAAACAGGTTATGTCCGAATACAGACTTCGCTTTTTAACATCACAGCTGCATGTGATATTAATACACGTGAAACAGTTGCACTTTAATGAAAGAACTTTAGAACAACTTAATCAGTAATTGAATTCCTATTTGGTTGTAACGACCACGTGACTCGGAAAAGAGGTTATGTCTGAACACAAGCTTCGCTTTGTAGCATCAAAACTGCATATTTAAACAGCAGTTCCTTTTAAGTATTGGTACATTTGATCTACGGGGGAATCTATGTACACTCTTATCAAACTGCGACAACATGCTAATTCACATCAAACTTTAATAAACTTCGGAGCTCACGAGAATAACATATTCGCTTCGCGGCCCTTTAGCGCATTATGTAAAGGTAATGAAAATCAACTTTATCTGACATTATTTGTGTGACCAGTCGCGTGGCCCCTTCCCGCCCACACGAGACATTGGAATGGGGTAGGAGTTTGACCAACATTATTTTTGTGACAAGTCACAAGGGTGCTTTCCCGCTCCCTCCATGGAACGTTGAAAAGGGACAGGGGTTTGATCGATGTTATTTCTGTAACCAGTCACACGGGCGCCCTCCCGCCCCCAAGAGATGTTGGAGGAGGGCAGGGGCTTGACCAACATTATTTCTAGGACCAGTCACAGGGGTGCCTTCTCGCCTCCCACGAGGCGCCTGAAGGGGGTAGGGGTTTAACCAATATTATTTCTGTAACCAGTCACACGGGTGCCTGTCCGCCGCTATGAGATGTTATAATAGGGTAGGGGTTTGATCAAAATTATTTCTGTGACTAGTCAGAGGAATGCATTCTTGCCCCGCCGCGAGACGTTGAAAAATGCTAGAAGTTTGACCAATATTATTTCTGTGACCAGTCACAGGAGGGCCTTCCACCCCCTTCACGAAAAGTTGGAAAACGGTAGGGGTTTGACGAATATTATTTCTGTAACCAATCACACGGGGGCCTTTCCGCCCCTACGAGATGTTGGAAAAAAGTAGGGGTTTGACCAACATCATTTATGTGACTAGTCATCGGGGTGCCTTCTCGTCCCGCCACGAGACGTTTGAAAGGGGTTGGTGTTTTGACCAATATTATTTCTGCAACCAGTCACACGGGTGCCTTCCCGCCTCACAAGATGTTGGGAAGGGTTAGGGATTTGACTAAAATTATTTCTGTGACCAGCCACAGGACTGCCTTTCCGACCCCACGAGGTGTTGGAAAGGGGTAGGAGTTTGACCAACATTATTTTTGTGACCAGTCACGAGGGCCCCTTTCCGCCCCCACGAGACGTTGGAAAAGAGTAGGGATTTGACCAAAATTATTTCTGTGACCAGCCACGGGGGTGCATCCCCACCCCCACGAGATGTTGGAAAGTTGTAGGGGTTGGACCAACATTATTTGTGTCACCAGTCGAAGAAGTGCCTTCCCGCCCCCACGAGATGTTGAAAAGGGTTAGAGGTTTGACTAAAATTATTTCTGTGATCAGTTACAGGGGGCCTTCCCGCCCCACGAGATGCTGGAAAGGGTTAGGAGTTTGACTAGAATTATTTGTGTGACCAGTCACAAGGGTGCTTTCCCGCTCTCTTCATGAGACTTTGGAAAAGGGCAGGGTATTGATCGAAGTTATTTCTGTAACCAGTCACACGGGTGCCCCCACGAGATGTTGAAGAAGAGCAGAGGTTTGATCAACATTATTTCTAGGACCAGTCACAGAGGTGCCTTCACGCCCCGTCACGAGATATTTGAAAGGGGTTTGACAAATATTATTTCTGTAACCAGTCACACGGGTGCCTCCCCGCCCCTGCGACATGTTGGAAAGTTGTAGGGATTTGACCAACATTATTTGTGTCACCAGTCAGAGGGGTGCCTTCCCGCCCCCACGAGATGTTGGAAAGGGTTTGACTAAAATTAGAAAGAGGTTTGACTAAAATTATTTCTGTGACCAGTCACAGGGGTGCCTCCTCGTACCGCCAAGAGATGTTGAAAAGGGTTAGGGGTTCGACTAAATTATTTCTGTGACCAGTTACAGGGGTGCCTTTCCGCCCCCACGAGATGTTGGAAAGTTGTATGGGTTTCACTAACATTATACCTGTATATGTTGTCAGTCAAAGGTGTGCCTTCTCTTCCCCTCGAGATGTTGGAAAGGGTTAGGGGTTCGACTAAAATTATTTCTGTAACAAGTCACAGGAGTGTCTTCCCGCCCGTATGCGATTTAAAAAAATGTTGTAAACATAACATTTTTCTTTTTAAAAACATAGTTTTTTTTCAATCTTTCCGTTGAATATCTCCTGAGGTGTAAAATAGGCAAATCTCAAACTTTCAGGACATCTTTAGTTAGTCCAATTTTGCTCATCCCATAAGGTTTTACGATGGTACCTCGTATAGTTTATATTTCAAAATCCTTTAAAATTGCGAAAAAAAAATAATAAATAAGAAAATTCAATTTTACGAACTTCCAGCAACATTATACGTATGTCAATATCATTTTTCTTTAATTACATCGCAACCACATTTAGACGATTTGATCTTTGTGAAATTATTTGAGATCTTTGAAATCTTCAAAATTTTTGTGAAACCTTTTAATATTTTCAAATTCTGTGTGAAATCATTGCAATTATTAAAATCTTTCAAATCCTCGTGAAATCCTCGAAATCCTTTAAATCTTCGAGATTTTTGACATCTTTGTGGAACCTTTGAAGTCTTTGTGAAATGTTTTGAGATCTTTGATATCTTGAAATCTGATGCACACTTGAAAGTAAGGTCGTCAACCCTTCGAAATATGAGCATTTTTCAATTCTATTGTTTATCTTTTTTTCTAATTTCGAAAGTGCATGGGTGTTAAGCAAATTTTTAAAGATAACGAAACAAAAATTTGTTGAACAGAAAAATAAATAGGGGAGAGTGGGGTATGATGGCGCGCTTCGACTTGAATGTCCTATAAATTATGATTGAAATGTGATTTTGATATGTGTATTTTCAAAGTGAAGCCTGCATTATCAGGGAACATATGTTATTACTCAGAACTGTTTTTTAAATAGGACATTCTTTGATATTTATTTTATCCATGCTTGTTGCATATCGACCAGCATTCATTAAAACAATATGAACATTGTAGAATAAAAAGTGTACATTTCTATGACCTGTCCAAGCTAAATATCTGATCCGCACATTGTCTCCTTGGTATAAATCCGCATTGAACTTCCCAGATCCTTTGACTTGTCATTCCCGTGACTTATCCAAGAAGTATTTTGATAAATACTTTGCCAATCAATTGGAACTTCACCGTTCTCAGTTCACATATTCATCAACTCACTCAGCCGCACGTACAAATGCCCGTCACCATTCTTTAAATTCTTAAATGCGGATATAACGTAGCGTATATCAATTCTTATTTCGTCACTCACAATGGGATGTCTATATCCTATCCCTTTCTGTGTCACAGTTGTGATGTTCTATAATTTTACCTCCATACAATTTCTTGAAAAAATCACTCCCACAGTCTTTCACGTTGTCCGCATCCCTCACCATTTCACAATCATCATTCCTTATTCCAACTAGCTCAGTACTAATATCTCTTTCCTAATTTTCTCAAATCATTCCCAGAATAATTTCTGATTTCCTTCAAAATCATTTCGCATTTTTTTATCTTCTTCTGCTTTGATTTTATCCTTGCTAGTAGCTCAAAACGTTATTATCATAGTGTACTTGCTAGACATAAGAATAAATGTGTCGATTATGATTTTGATTGGAATAATGTTGTAATTGTACATTACGAAAGTAACTGGAGTAAGAGAGTATTTCTGGAAATGCTTTATATTAGAAAACAAAAAGAATTATCCAGAAATTTGAAAAGTGATTTGGAGGAATTAAATAATGGTTATAATAAGATTGCAAGTCTTAACAAAAGCAGAAACAGTCAAGGAAATCCACTCAGGATTTCCTGACTGTTTCTGTTTTTGTTCAGATTTACAATTCAATTCAATCTGGTTTTAGTTTTCCCTCACATGTCATGGGGGGAACATCCTGATTTTCGCATGTGTTAAACTTGTTGAGAAATTTGTTTTTATTGCCTTGATAATAGTGTTGAGTGTGTTTAAGGGTGTGTACTTTGAATTTTATGGTTAGATCCATGGTTTTTTGAATTTTAAAAAATTTCGTCATAAAATTTAACTTTACCCCTAAATTTATACTTAGTTTCAAGTATATCATAATTAATATCAAACATATTAAGCTTTATTGCTTTTATAGTTCTGCACTTACGCGGAAAATATACACATTGATGTCAAAGAGTACGTATGTGAATCATGTACTAGCAAATTATGATGTAACTGCATGTAATACTAGGAGAATCGTTTGAGGCAGGTTGCTTTGATTTTAATTTGATGACACGGAAAACAATAAGCTGTCTATTGATACCAGCAGATTGATACACAAAATAACAGAACATTGAACTAAAATAAAGAATTTTATTTTTATTTGTATGAGAAATGATTTTCTATAAATTGAGAAAGCATCGATTTCAAACGTCAGACAATAGCGATAAATTAATTTTCAAAACTGTTTTAATAATACTTTCAATAATACAGCCATTCAGATTACTCCCGCGAAGAAACGGCTTTCATAAAACATTAATTTCCCATATCTTCAGAATGTCAATTTTTCACATTCGTCGTCAAAGAGATTTTTTTGGCTCCATGATGCCTTCACAATGAATCGATTTTCATAATTTTAACAAAAAATTCTGCGAGATCGTCAACTTTTTTTCCTGTAAAGAAATGATTGTTAAATTTACTGCGATTCGATGAACACTTGACAACACTCTTGACAGATAAGGACAAGGAGTCTATAAGAAGATAACGGACAGATAAGATAACGAGAGAACGTTACGATCCTCTAGGGAGAGTCAGGCTTATATTAATAACGGGTGTCACGCGCGGAATTTCATTAAAGCCCTTATTCTACAGATGGGATAAGGATCTTTCAAGTCGCTTGAGCGAGCTTAACCGTTTTCAAAGTACCGATTCTCAGGGTATGAATTTAGTATATCTTTCTCTTTCCATTAAATATTCAAGCAGGCCACGATTCTCCCCTGATTTCACTCTATAGATGGACGCTGTTGACATTAACGTTTAAAATATCAATTTTTTTACATTTCAAATTTCAAATTTGACTAAATATATTTCCGTTGAGATTATAATTCTCAATAATAACAGTATTAATTTTTTAATTAATTAACAAAATGTGTTCACGTGTCTCGCGCTTGGCACTCGAATAAATGTCCAAAAACGCGAACTTATCTATATTCTGTTAAACTCTACTATATTAAATTCATATAAGATTTTCTGTATTTAGGTATGAGACTTCTGTCTCAGACGAAAAATTTCGCCTCTAAACATTTTATTGTATCCTGTCACTTTTTGATAAATTCAAGATTTTTATTTCTGATAGCATTTTCAGAATTAAAAAAAAACTACTTATCAAAATATGTTCCAAGCGAATTTCTAGATCTTATTTAGACGTGCCCTCCCGTGTAAAAATATTTCGTATTTTATTGTATTTTGTGTCGTTTTTCCAAATTTTTCATTTTTTCATTTATTTTTAACGTCATTTTTCATGATTAAAGAAAAACTACGCGTCCTATCGAAAAATGGTCAAGAATAAGTTTGTAGATCTCTTCCTGGTAAACAATTTTTGTTCATACTTCTTTTCATATCTTGAATAGTTTGACCGCAAAAGGCAATTTTGGATTTTTATGTATTTTTTAGTGGCTAAAATCATAACCGTTGGTCAAATAAGGCTGGCTAGCGACGACGACAGACAGACAGGCATTATCGTAAAACTTATTTTTTCTGATTCACGGAGTATTGAAACGTAGAGATTTAATGAAATCCGTGAAAGTCAATCCTCACATACGGTAAAACCAATACCTTCTCATTGAGATGAGAATGTGAAAAAATGTTTAACAAAAAGTCGTCTGCAGGCGATAATTTTATCCCAATGATTATAAAACTTCCACAATCGTATCTAATTTAACGATTTCATATATCAATCAGGACGAAATGACGAAAATAAGATGTATCTGCGCCACTTTTCAAGGAAAAAGTAATTATTAAAAGCAGAATAGAGTTAGATTCAAATGCATGTAAAAGTTTATAGCTTTGATTAATTTTTTCATATAAAGCCATCGTTTATTAAAGAATGTATCGTTTTATATAATATGAGGTCGTGGCTGAAAAAATATTATTCATTCAAGATTGTTTTCATTTATAATTAACCCAAAACCTTGCCCCAAAACCATTGTGAGATCTTGGAACTTAATAAGCTTATTCAAATAAAATTGTTGAAAAACGTGCGTTATAAAACTGTTCTTCAATTAAAATCAAGTAAAAAAATGTCGAATCAAAAATCAGGCCATTTGTACCAAAATTTCGCTATGAATATATTAGGTAGGTACAAAACAAAAAATGGTAAGTAATTTTCAATTAGAATTTAGTATTTTCATATCTGCGCTAATCATATAAAATTATTATACATCTATTATAAATATGTAAAAATAAGGTACCCCGCACACATCTATGGGGAATGTGATGCCGGTCGCATTTGCTGAAAATGTAATATAATATAGTTTATAATATTCTGATCAAAAAAGTTCCTTAGACACTAAGTCTCAAAAGCGCCAGATTTCAAGATAGGGGGCGAGCAAATTTTGGTCTTCGGGCACACTAGAGGTGCTCCACCGACGCTCAAGGAAAGTTTGGCGCCACGTTCAGGGATCATGCCCAAATCTCAGTTCACCCAATTGAGGCAAGGTCAGTGTATGATCCGGCTAATAAAGACAGTATCCATGTATTTATGAAGCCATTTAATTGTAAGGCAATGATCAGAAAAGGGTTACATGAATTCTAAGGCAACATCGTTGTACGAGCTGGCCAATCAAGACAATCTCGGGAAGTATTCCAGCCAGGTAAGGCAAGATCGGGCGACGCTGGGCTCAATGAAAACAACGGGAATTAGTTTGGCCAATCGATGCGAGTCTTAGTAAATTACTTTACTGTTATCTCTGACCCGCTTCGGTGTTATTTTAAATTATTGATCTGCTTGGATACTTTATTATAATATTGTTAATTGTTCTGTGCTTCATGAAACTGTAGTTCC
>JAUMHM010084579.1:0-12285 GCA_032362435.1 Melikaiella ostensackeni
TGCATTAATTCTTCAATTAATGAAGAAATGCAGAACGCATGAACTTGACGATGACATCTCTGACGATGACATGCAGCAGCATGCAGCTACATGTGCGACATAACCCCACAAGGCATTAACATGGTGGGTGCGAAAATATTTGAACAAAATATCACCACCACTTCAGACTCTACAGTAGAACCATCTAACAGGAGGTGGAAACTACAAAAGTATAAGTGGTCAAACGCGCCCATGGGAGTCGACCCTGCCTGAATACAAGTTCATACATTTTTTTTGTATTTTTGAAACCTCGTATATCGAATAATGTAAGCATAATAAATACATTACTGAAGCTTATTAATTACGCCAAGAGTGTTTAAGAGAAACATTTCTTAATACTCATACATTTTTTAGAGACATATATTTTCATCTTATACTAAATTTTATTAGAAAGATTAAAAATCCTTGAACTAACGACTACGGTAGGAATTGGGAATTTTTTAAACAGAAGTTCATAAATATTTTACATTTTCGAAACCTCGTACATTTATCAAATAACGTAAACATGATAAAAAGATTACTGAAACTTTTTAGTAACTCCGGAGAAGTTTTAGAAACATTTTGCAGTACGCCTAAATTTTTTAGATGCACATAGTTTTATTGTATACACTAAATTTTATCGGAATTAAGATACACAATTACACAGGACTCCAACGCATAGCAATTTTAAAAAGCATCAAACTCACGATTACGGTAGAGATTGGGAATTTTTTAAAACAGAAGTTCATAAATAGTCTATATTTCGAAATTTCGTAAATTTATCGAGTAACGTGAACGTAACAAAAAGATTACTGTAACTTTTTAGTAACGACGGAGGAGATTAAGAAACATTTTTCAGTACGCCTAAGTTTTTTAGATGCATATAGTTTTATTGTACACTAAATTTTATCGGAAAGATACACAATTACACAGGACTCCAACGCATCGCAATTTTAAAATTCATCAAACTTACGACTATTTTAGAGATTGGGAATTTTTTAAACAGAAGTTCATAAATATGTTATATTTCGAAATTTCGTAAATTTATCGAGCAGCGTAAACGAAATAAAAAGATTACTGTAACTTTTTAGTAACGATGGAGGAGATTAAGAAACATTTTTGAGTACGCCTAAATTTTTTAGATGCATATAGTCTTACTTTACACTAAATTTTATCCGAAAGATTGATACACAAATGCACAGGACACCAATGCATCGCAATTTTAAAAATGATCAAACTCACGACTACGGTAGAGATTGGGAATTTTTTTAAAAGAAGTTCATAAATATTCTATATTTCGAGACCTCGTACATTTATCGAGTAACGTAAGCAGAATAAAAAGATTACTGTAACTTTTTAGTAACAACGAAGGAAATTAAGAAACATTTTTCAGTACGCCTAAGTTTTTTAGATGCATATAGTTTTATTGTAGACTAAATTTTTTCGAAAAGATACACATTTACATAGGACTCCAACGCATAGCAATTTTAAAAATCATCAAACTCACGACTACGGTAGAGATTGGGAATTTTTTAAACAGAAGTTCATGAATATTCTATAGTTCGAAAGTTCGTACATTTATCGAGTAACGTGAACATAATAAAAAGATTACTGCAACTTTTTAGTAACGACGGAGGAGATTGAGAAACATTATGTTTCTACTTATGTTAATCAAATATGTACACTAAGAAAAAAGGATCCTTCATAGAATCAAATAAATATTGATTTTATCGAAGAACATTTCTTGGGTTCAAATAAATTGACTTTATTGATTCAAATAAGAAAAGTATTTTTGATTTTAATAATTTTTTTTCTCTCAGATAATCAAAATCAACCAGGAAAATATATTTTCTTCAATTATAAAAAAACAACCTATTTCTGTGCATTTTAGGTTAGCAACTATACTTATAGAATGAATTCTAGTTTTATAACTAATTTTTTATAACAATTCGAAGGCCATGACATATATGACTTTCGATCAAAATGTCTGCAAAGTAATTGTGTGAAACTTCCTTTTTAAGAAATTCTTTCATAGAAAGTAGATTACAGAGTTCAGGATTCTTCTTGAATCCTTCGTAAAATAATTTCTGCAGGATTAACTGGTTGTCCGTTTTCATCCTCATCTAACCAAGCAAAATTTGGATTTTTAATCAAATATATGAGTCAAAAAATTAAATCTCAAAATACACAAAGAGTCTATATTAATTAAGGGACCAGATCAATTAACAAGTTGTATCATTATTCTCCCACTCTCTGAGCGAAATAATTATATAACTGCATTGTTTTTACTCAGGCTCTCAATTGTGTGAACCTTATTTATAAATTAATTTAAAATTTAATAACATGAGAGCATCCACTCAATTTTAAATTTTTTAAGAATTAAACGTGCATCCTGAAATTGAAATTTTATTGCTTACCTTCGTAATAAAGTAATTCACATAAATCTCTGCAGTCTGGATTGTCATTCAACAATTGTTGTAATGTACTGCAAAATGATTGCATAATCTCTTCTTTATATTCTGTGTATAAATCTGAAATCAAGAATTTGGAGTAAATTCTGAAAATTGTTGAAAAGCTTATCAGAAGGCTTATAATATTTTCATAATTCATAACTAACCAGAATATTTATGTTTATATTTTTGGACGTCGTAAAACGTCAACAAGGGCGTTGCACCCTCAGTTACAACGTGTACCGTACTTGTACTATCGCCGTCTGGATGAATTTTGTAGACCGTATTCATATATGGACGGTTTCGAACACCGGCTCTATGTACCTTAATCTCCTGAGATTTCTGCACAAGAATGTTTGAATAAAATATAAACATAATCCTACTAATTAAGTATACAGGGTAACGGAACCAATTACCGAGGGGAACCATTTGTCGAGGAAACAGTTGATTACTTCTGACCTAAAACTTAAAATGTTATTTTGTAATAGAAATCATCAAACGAGTCTCAGTTAAGCTTCTGAATCATTAAAATTAAGTTTATGTCCAAAAATAATGAAAATAGAAAGAATTTTATCTTCGACCTCGAACAATACGATCCCCCTCGGTAATTGGTTCCGTTACCCTACTAATTATTTATTTTAATGAAGATTAATCTTTGGATTTCTTTTAGTTAATTATTTTTATTTACTATAATGTTGCTAATTACGTTCGAAATGGGATCCATCCATTCCGGCCAGGCTTCTGCCAAATTTGGAGGAATATAAAACGATGATGGAATAAGAATCAAAAACTTTTTCAGAGGCACTGTGACACCTTGTTCGTCTTCGAATTTTCTTATCCTTCCTAACAATCCTATGAAGAATATTTATTTTTTAATTTATCCATACATAATGTCTCAAAATAAAATAGTAAATTCATTTAGATATTTGTACTACATCTTTATTTTTTTTAATCTAGTTGCAGTCGCCAAAATTCATACCTTCATTGCTACTTCCATTGTCGTTTCCCTCCGAAGGAAGAATCAATTTCAAATATCCATAAAAATAACTGCATGCCATTGAACTTCCATAATCCAAACCTCTAAATTTATTAAAAATTTCGACTTTCTGTGCTCTGCAATCTCCCTGCATTGCATTAAAAAAAAATACAAAAGTTCCGAAGGTTTATATCGATTAAAAAAGTTATTTCCATATTTAGAAAAAGACTATTATACTGGATTTAACAATATACAGTACCTTGTCATATTATTAGACCCTAGCTGAATAATTACAATTTTCGGATTCTTTTTGATACATTATTAAGTTATTGTAATTACGTTGTTTGTACTTGTGTTTTCAACTTGACAGATACTTTTGTTGTGATTTTTGCTGTTGTTTTCGATGCTGAAAGGAAGAAAAAATTATTGCTACTTTAAAATTTTAACTCAAATTTAAACTTAATCATTTTTCAAAAAGGATTATAAGAAACACAATTTCTAACTAAACCATCTTTCGTAACAAATTACATTACAATGCTGCCGTCCCAAATTAAAAATTCAATTTCAGATTTTTTTCTCACTTTTTTGAAAGTTTCAGAACAACATAAAACCTTTTTTTCTCTTCATATCAATCACAATAAGTGTTAAAATAATACTAAGCGAGATAAAGAAGTAGGCCCTTATATAAAATTTCATATCAATTTCATTTCAAAACAACGTAATTACAATAACCTAGTAATTGTAACAAAAATAATCCAAAAATTGTAATTATTCAGCTTGGGTCTCATAATACGGCAAGGTACGGTATAAATTAAACTAACACGTTTCTTTTTTTTTCATTACAAAAAAAAAGTTTCTTTTAAGGATCGGTAATCATTTTTAATTTGTAACTGAAGTAATATTCTTTAGCTCGAAAAATTACTTAGATCGAATTCCAGTTTTAAAAACACAATAAACCTAAAACATTAAATTCCAAATGTTCACTCAGAAAAATGTTTTTCAGAATCTAACAAACATTTCTTTACCCCAATATCCAAGAAATGTTTGATTCTATCAACGCATTTTTTTAATCTTTCTAAAATTATGTTTATGTTAATATTATTTAATTTTTTAATTTTTATACTCACAAGATTGACAAAGTTATTAGTCAACCAATATGAGAAACAGAAAGCACAGAATAAGATTGCAGCAAATTTTTTCCAATTTTCCAAAATGAACGACCCAGTGTTAATAGACCAAGATTCTTTTTCTGAATGCATGAGGTACTGAAAATTAAAATTGTACTTAAGTATATCAACTCACAATTTTATTATTTATTTTTAATAACTTTAAGTGAAAGAAGATGGTCATTAATCCTACCAAGTCAAAGATGCTTAATATGCCAATCAACATTCTAGATTTAAAATTAAAATCGAAAAAATCAATTTTAAAATTTCTAGAGAAACTTGCTCCACGTTCTTTTTTAATTTTCAGGCATCCGAATAATCTCGAAATGAATTCACGGAGCACGAAGAACGTTACGAGTATCACAGTAGCCAAAAATCCTGCAAAAGGTGGAGTGATTTTTTTAATTCACAAAAAAATTATTTCATATTTAAATAATTACAACTGAGTGGAAAATATTATAACTTTACCAGTTTTTATTACTGCCTTCGAGTGTTCTTCATGATATAAATAAATACCACAGCAAACTAGAAAAATAAAGTACTTATTAAATAAATGTATCTGCAAATATTGATAAGAAAAATGTATCTATGACAAAAAATTAATAATTATATCAAGATTTGCGGTAGCGAATCGCCGCCAAGTACTAAAAAAAAAAGTAGAAAAAGATTCTAAATACCCATGCGAGAAAAAAAATCTGCCATGAAGGACGAAATGCGGAAAAGACAAAAATTGCTACCTGGAATTATTATCTGTAACATAAATGATTTTGAATAAAGTGAAATATCTCAGTCAATTTATGAGATAGCTTAACCAAACTTGGTGGGTATATAGAACGTACCAAAGTACAAAGATTCTGTGAGTTTGGAAGGTATTAATTTAAAATTTAAGGAATGTGCTTTAATAAAATTTTTAAAAAAACGCTTCATAAAAAGTCATCTGCAGGCTATAATTTTATTCCTATGATTATAAAACTTTGACAATCACATCTCATTTCATGATTTTACCCATTAATCAGGACGAAATGAATTCGCAACTGTAGCCGTTAAGAAAAGAAGCGTTAAAAACGTGATTCTTAAAATGCAGACCAAGGTACAGCTTACACGCTTTTACCAAATGAATTCAAACTTTTTTTTTTAGAAACATGTCATCAAATTTTGAAAGCGGTTTTAATGAATTTGAAACACATTGATTTACAATGAAAATCTTTCATTTTTTAGTCATTTTCATTCATTTTTTAATGATTTATAACGTGCAGGCGCACCTACAGCCAAAACCAATCGATCGATTTCGATGAAAATTTGCATATTTATAGTAAATAAGGTGTACATATGCCGATTTTTTAGGAGAAAGTGATCCATAAACATATGATGGACTTAAATTTGAATTTATCAAAAATTTTACTATTTTTAACATGCAAACATACCGACAGCCAAAACCAGTCGATCGATTTCGATGAAACTTTGCATAAAGATATAGTAAATAACGTGTCCATATGACGCCTCACAAGAGAAAGTAATAAATTAACATAAGTACTATGAAGTTCGATTTTAATTTATCAAAAAATTTACTATTTTTAACATGCAGGCGCACCGGCAGCAAATAACGTGCACATATGCCGCTTTTTAAGGTGAAAGTGATAAATCAACATGCAATGAAGTTAGATTTGAATTTATCAAAAAAATTACTATTTGAAACATGCAGAAGCACGGACAGCCAAAACCAGTCGACCGATTTATTATTTCATAAAAAACTATCGCTGACTGAATAACATACCGTTTTATATAATATACCATCGTGGTTCAGGAAATATTATTAATTGAAGATTGTGTTCATTTGTGGTTAACCCAAAACTTTTACCCAAAACCGTTGTCAAATCTTGGAAATTAATAAGCATATTGAAATTGAAATTTTCAAATTTGTCATCTTCGCTTGCTTTAAAAGTCTATAATTTATCATTTATCTATCTGAACGCGGCCAAAAAACGATCCTGACAATCATTTTGAATTCATGAATCTTCATTTCTATTAGGTATATAAATGTAAAAATAAATTTAAAAAAAGATCTCAATCATTCTTGGTTGTTCTTTTTAGCAGTCATTTATTATGATAATTATTTACTCATATTCCTGATTGGTCAAATCTTCAGAGTAGAATTACCTGTATAAAACAGTAGGTACGGGGAACAGAAAAAAAATGAAATCCCACAAAAAATTTTACGTTTGAAAAAATTCCGCCAAGTACATTATATTAATATTTTATTTTTTTATGCTAGTGATAATCAAAACTGTGAGAGCAAAAAATAATGTCAAGTACGAATAGTAGATTTATAAATAGAAGTGTTTTTTAATAAAAGGAATTAGTTCATTGAATTAGTTTATTATATAATTTTTTATTTGATAAAAGAATCAATTGATAGTGTAGAGGAATAAAAAAAAACATTTGGCGGGCCTGTTATTAAACAATTCATTATTATTACGTTGGCACACTTATGTTTATTATTTAAAGACAATAATAGGCCCGCCAATATTCTTCGTATTCCTCTATACTATCAATTTATTTCTTTTATCAAACAAAACAATTATTCAATAAACTAATTCATTGAACTAACTCCTTTTATTGAAAAGTACTTCTATTTATACATTTTCTACTATTCGTACTTGGCTTTATTGTTTGACTTCATAACTTTGATTATCTTTAACATAAATAAATAAAATATGAATAGTCATGTACTTGGCGGAATTTTTTCGCGTGTAGTATTTTGGTAGGAACTCATTCATTTTTTCGCAATGATAACCAATCCACATACAGCAATAAAGTTTTCTGACAATATTGGAGTGAAATTGTAATCTTTTTCTTAAGCATTTTTTTTTAAATTTTGGGGCCAACGGATTTCTTCAATTTTCAATTAATATCATTCAAACCTATGTTATTATTATGAAGAACAATTTTCTCCAAGAATCTGGTTATAAAATCGGTATAGCTTAATCGATGATAGATTTGTGTCTGCATATTTTGAAAATTGTCAAGATTTGTCAAGTAGTGAATTAAAAGGTTGAACATAATTTTTTAACTGAATTATTTCTATTGAATGAATAAATTTACCTCGCGTTACAGATAAACAGAACTTTTTGGTGCTTTCGATTTTAGTACAAAATGAATGTTCATAAGAAAGTAGATTTCAAATCTATCTCAAAG
Source organism: Melikaiella ostensackeni (assembly GCA_032362435.1). Lineage (NCBI taxonomy): Eukaryota > Metazoa > Arthropoda > Insecta > Hymenoptera > Cynipidae > Melikaiella > Melikaiella ostensackeni. The sequence goes on from JAUMHM010084579.1 coordinate 7,806, forward strand.
ATTTTTTATATTAATAAGAAAATAGAAAAATTGACCAAACAACATTTGATATTAATTTCTCTATTTTATTTTTAGGTAATATTTAAATTTAGTTAATATAGGTTTCATTATTTATAACAGCTGTAGTTTTCCTATAAATTACCCCTAATGAGAAAGTCTAAATTGGCTTCGAAACATGCTGGTCCCCAGTAGTATAAAAAAGACGGAGAAAAGTAGGAGTGAGAGATTGGTTAGGTTGACTTTCTCTTTTTCTCCCTCTTTTTTATTTATTTTTTGTACATTTATTGTACATTTGTCTCTAATGAGCCGTAAAAGTGGGTAGTTTCGAAGTCTATTCTTTCAAAAATGTATGCATAAACAAAACTTCAAAGTAACTACTCGATTTTTTGCAGAAGAATTCATGCATTTTTCCACGAAATACAACGGTCGAAAACTGAACAAGTTATAAAAGGTGCTTTTAACCACGTTTTTTCATCTTTACTGTAAATTTGCATCGAAACTTATGGACGCATCACGATCAAATGATATTGTGTTTATTCATAATAAAATGAGGATTAACAAGATGTTTTTCCTCTTTTTAAGCGATTCTTTTTATTGAGTTATTCAATGATTTGTAGAGGAGCCAGGATTTATGAAACAGATAGTAGTTTCGTTGCAAGGTTCTGAAAATTCTAAGAGTACTAGGAGATTCTAAAAGACTTCTAAAAAGGTAAGAAAAAAATTTACGTTTTTTATCATTTTTTTATTATCTCCGAAATTTCGATTTTCAAATGAAAATTATATTCCATGTAACATTATTCATCACCAGGAGAGATTTTGTAACTGTATTGTTCCTATAAATTATCCCTAAAGAGGAAGTCTAATTTGGCTTCGGGCTTCGAAACATGTTTGTCCCCAGTTGTATAAAAAAGACGGAAAAAAGTAGGAGTGAGAGGTTGGTTAGGTTGAATTTCTCTTTTTCTCCCTCTTTTTGCTTCTTGTTGTACATTTATTGTACATTTGTCTCTAATGAGCCGTAAAAGTGGCTAGTTTTGAAGTCTATTTCTGATTTGTAAACTTTTTGGGTGTTCTTCTTTAGTACACAACAAATTTTTATAAGAAAGTAGATTTCATTTCTAGCTTCAGGAAAAAAAATTTAGTTTCGTTGGAAGGTTCTGAAAGTTCTAAGAGTTCTAAGAGGTTCTCAAAGACCTCTAAAAAGGATAAGAAAAAATTTGCGTTTCTCTGTCATTTTTTTATTATCTTCGAAATTTCGATTTTCAAATAAAAATTATATTCTATGTAACTTTATTTATCACTAGAAGAGATTTTATAATTGTACTCTTCCTATACATTATCCCTGATAAGGAAGTCTAAATTGGCTTCGTAATATGCTTCGTCACTTATTGATCCATTTAGTCCTCAATGTTACCTATCTATGAAATCCTGTGGAATGATTCAAAATCCCTTTAAATTCTAGAAATCTATTAAAATTTTCTTAGCATCTTCAAAATTCTTCAAAATCTTTGGAAATACCCTGAATTATTTGAAAATCTCTTCATATATTTGAAAACCTTTGAAATCACTTACTTCATAAAGGGATGAATAGACAACTATCAAGTAGTGCACTGAAAGGTTGAACATAATTTTTTATCTGAATTATTTCTATTCAATTAATAAAAGAACTTGAAGATTATTTATTTTTATTGTTAGGTAATATTTGACATTAGTTAATATAGGTTTCATTATTTATAACAGATGTAGTTTTCCTATAAATTACCCCTAATGAGAAAGTCTAAATTGGCTTCGAAACATGCTGGTCCCCAGTAGTATAAAAAAGACGGAGAAAAGTAGGAGTGAGAAGTTGGTTAGGTTGACTTTCTCTTTTTCTCCCTCTTTTTTGTTATTGTACATTTATTATACATTTGTCTCTAATGAGCCGTAAAAGTGAGTAGTCTCGAAGTCTAATTTTGATTTGTGAACTTTTTGGGTGTTCCTTCTTTAGTACACAAAAAATTTTCATAAGAAAGTAGATTTCATTACGATCTTTAAGAAAAAAAAATTAGTTACGGTGGAAGGTTTTGGCCTATTTAAGATCAATTCCTCTAGTACTTCTAGGAGAGCAAGGTCAGCTGCTCATTGAAATTCTCAGTCCTCAGGTAATGCACTTTTACGGTCGGAACAGGCCAGTTCCGTAAAAGATTTCGTTGCCGTCGGTAGTGAGAATATTGCGTAATTTCTGACAAGAAATTCTTAGTGCTTACAATTCTTCTTACGCATTGTACCTATTTGTTATGAGTGCAGAATATTTGTATTGAATTCACTGTAAACCCCAAGAATAAAATTTCTATCTTCAAATTGGATAAAAACGCTGCAGCACATTTATCCGCTCAAAGATAAAATTTACCTGACGAAAGATAAAAATGTATCTGACGAAAATATTTATGTCACATGGGTGATATTTGTCAAGTGACATTTCGATGTCGAACAACTCCGTATTTAAAAATTCCGGGGGAAATACTCGTGTAATTCTCCTAAATACTCCTAGAGAAATTGGAAAATCCTCGCGGGATAAGGAGGTCTTTGACATCGAAGTGTCACTTGACAAATGTCACCCATGTGACAAGAATATTTTTGTCAGATACATTTTTATCTTTCAGGAATTAAATTTTATCTTTCGCCGGATATAATTTCAAATTTTTTGCGAAATATGTCTGTGAAATGTTGCGAAAATGTATTTTCCAATATTCAAATTTTAAAATTCGCCAGTAAATATAAAATAGACTTTTTTAAGCTCATTTCGGATTATTTTAAAAAAATTAAATTATAAAATCCCAGATGTTTCTTATCTGAAGTTGGATAAAAACGTTGCAAATAATTGACAATTACATGTAAAGTTCTGAATGCGGTTGTGAATCCGCCTCATGATAAAAATTATCCGACGTCAGATAGTTGTAGTTGTCAATTGTTTGCAACATTTTTATCCAACTGTAGATAAAAAACATGCCTGGGATTTACTGTGAATCCGCCGACTGATTGAGTTATTTGAGTCGAGAAAAAAAAGGTTGTGCTTTGGCATGCGAAAGAAGTACAACCAAAATTGTTGGAATCGGTTAATGACTTCTATTCGGTGTTAAAGCATTGAAAATGTTTAAAAAAGGCAAATTTTATGATTTGGAAACGCTTAAAAAAGTAAAATTTTTTTATACTAACAAAATACGTGTTTCTCCGATCCAAACTTCACAAATTTCAAATTTGACGTATACAACTTTTATTAGAAAATTTGCAATTGACTGAATGAAAAAACGTATTTTTTCACATTTAAAAATTTTTTTATCGTGCACAACGAATTTTTTCCAATTTATTATTTTCGTTTAATACTAAAAACTGTAGCCAAATATAATTCGTTATAATTTTTCCTTCCACAGGTAAAATTTTTATAAATTTTCAAATTCGAAAACCGAGCAGAAGACTTTAATATATTTTTTTCTTCTTTCAGGTGCCAAACCACAACTTTTTTTTTGCTTTGGTAAAATGATTCGATCAATTTCAGCGTTTTTACTCCATTAATGTATACTTACATTATATGCTTTAATTTTTTTTATTTTTACATCGCATAATTCGATTTTTCGTTGCATTATTTCGCATAATAATCAGTTTTTTAACGCATAATCCAGACATTTTCAACGTCAGAAAATACTGTCCTTAGTGATCTACTGTGAGGAAATTTTTGACAATCATATTATTATCCTGTTTCCATTTAGTCCTCAGTGTATACCGTAGAATTACCTAACTTAGGACAATGGATCAAACTTCGGACACCCATTTTTTTTGCTTATAGATAACAAAATAGTATGAAAGCAATAAAAATTTCGAGTCCAAAGTCAGAAATGAAGCAAAAAACCAATTTCGTTTTCCAAAAATTAGTATAAATTCAAGGAAAAAAAGGTGTCCATAGTTTGGCCCAGTGTCCGAAGTTAAGTGATTCTACGGTAACGAAGAAATGCTTGGTTCTAGAATTTTGAAATATTTGTTATGTATCTGCAAAATGCGGTAAGTCAAAAAGCTGAAAGTACTGATGACAGTTTAGGTTTGATTATAAGAGTTTAAAATAACCTAGAATCTAATTAATCTGAATATTGCTCTCTCTCTCTCTCTCTCTTCATTTGAGTCAGTGAAGATTCACTGAGAATCAGTGAAATTTCACTAAGAGAAAGTGATTACTCTATGTATCTCCAGTAGTTTTTCATTGCTTTCTCAGTAGGAAAAGTTACTGAAATTTCAGTAAGAGTCACTGAAATTTCAGTAAAATTTTCTACTGAAAACCCAGTGAAATATTACTGAAATGTCAGTGAATAATCATTCAAACTCAATGAAGTTTCACTGATTAAAATATAGCTGAAAGTACCTGTAGAGTTGGGTTCGTCGCTCGTCTCAGAACGCGGAGCATTTGAGAAGTCTTGAGAAGCTGAGAAGTCTAGAGAACCTAAGCGCTAAGAGG
>JAUMHM010084580.1:0-12283 GCA_032362435.1 Melikaiella ostensackeni
TAATAGTTATATATATAACAGTTATCACTTATTGTGAGAATATCTAGAAAATATAAATTAAGCTTCAATATTCGCATATTGAATTTGAATATCTGGATATTACACTTTACTGTCTTATAGATCGTCGTTAAAAACTCAGATATGAAGTCTTGGTATCTTTTTTCCTCCATATAGAACAAAAATTCCTTAACTTAAATGATATGAAAACGAATTCAGTGTATAAAATCGTTAAACGGAACTGAAAAATACTTCCTTTATTTTCCGATTTAATAGTAACACTTGCTAGTATATCAAAAAGAAAATTATGAGCAATCTATACCTCTTATGCCTACATTTTTTCGAATGAACAAAGCGTATAATACGTATAATTACAAACTCTACATTTAGGAAAAGTAATTTATGTCAATTCTGATGGAGTGAAATCTACACTATCGTAATATTCAAAAAGTAAAATTGAGTGTTAACGAAGGTCGCAAAAAAATTGTTGTTTGACTGCTATATGGGCTACGCGATTAAATTGCTTGAGGTAGCGTAAAGTAATATGGTTTGACAAGTGATATTTTTTATTCGACTTCTCACCTCAAAGGAAACCCGAAAAGAACCAAGCGCAGAAATGCAAAAAATGATAGATGAGAGTTGTGGCAAGAGAGAAGCGGCGAAATGAAAAAAAGAGAAGGGAATAGCCAAAGATAAAAAAGACAGACGTAAATTGAAAGAGAAAAAGAAGAAGAAGAAAAAAGTAGACAAGAATAAAGCACCATTGCCAGAGATGATAAACCGTGAGGAGCGGAAAGCAACGTCGGAGAAAATGATGGAGGAGACAAAAAGAGTTTACAACATGAAGAAGGAAAGAACAAGGAAGGAGAAGAAGAGGGGAAAAAGACAAATGAAGAGATGAGAAAGGATGAGAAGAGGAAACCGACGAAGAAGAGGAAGAAGCAAATCAATGATGGTGAAGACGACGACCTCGAAAAAAATCAACTATTACGATGAACCTAAATCTGTGAAGGCAATCATGAAGACAATGTTTCAAGAGAATTCATGTTTGAGAGAATTCTACTTTCAAGGAACTTGATACAGAAATTGTGGATTTTTTTCTGATGCGAAGTCGAACGCACTACCACAAATCTATATTATTTTTCTTCGGACTCCAAAAATACTTCGCCGAAAATGGTATCAAAAATTTTGTTCTGGTTCCAACAATGAAACCGGGACTGAGACTTATTTCCTACACGAACACGTGCCTTGCGAAATTAGAATTAATGAACGTTTTAAAGCTAAAAATCGGCCAAAAGCGTAAATAGAAGCTGAAAAAAGATGCAAGCTAAGAGAAAGAAAGCGGAGGTAGTTCACAGAGACACCAAACGGAAGCGCGAAGGCAAGCCAGAAAAGATGAACATTTCGCTATATATAGCAAAACCTGCCGTTGGCAGACATAAGACGACAAGAGGAGGTATATTTTCCACAAGAAAGGAGGAAACCAACAAGTTTTATGTTGACATAAACAAAAAATATCCCAATTCAAACCACAAAGATCCGAGGATGATATTACAATATAAATTGAAAGCTTTCAGAGAAATGCAAAAATTTATAGAAAAGAGATGCATTGCCAGACTCAAGTGGGACAAATTTATGAATGTGCATAGGGAAGTAGAACTTTAAACCAAATATGAAATTGGCGACATTGAAGAAGAGGAATGACCTGTACTTGTATTGGGGCAGCCGGAAATATCCCCTTGTATGAAGGATTAAAATCGGAATTCTCTGAGAAGAGTGGTTTGACATCTTGTCGAGCATTCGAGGAAATTCTGTTCAATCTGTAATATGTAGTATTAAATTTCCTCTTCGCTACATACAGGTAGATAGGGGACGGACGGGCAAGAAGGATACGTTAATTTTAAAAATAAATAAAAAACATACATTTTAATCACATTTATTCATAACTTTGTACTTTAATTTTTTGGATATTTAACATTTATTATAAAGATCAAAAAGACATAAATTAAATTCTTCTCTTATATAATTAAGTCTTTAAAAAAATTAACGATTATCCATTTTACCTACTCATGGCGGGCAAAATGAATACTCAGGTCGGGCAGAACGAATACCTACAAGAATAGATACACTAATCAAGACATTCATCACAAAAGTATGAACCACGCCCTGAATATGAAGAATAGGCTTCATGAGTCCACTCTTGTCAAAATCCACATTGTATCCAGTCTTCGATTGGGCGATGAATATATTTTTCTTTGCATACAGTACAAAGGCAGGACGACTTAGATTACACTATGTCTGTGTTTGAGCTTTGCTTAGTACGTGTCTTTTTTTTTTGCTTGGCGGACCAGAAGAGTCAAACTTTTTTGTTAGCAACTGCGGCATCTTGTTATTGTTTTTGAGCTATTTTTATCGGAGAGCTAGTCAAAATTTCAGATTTTTGTGGTTTCTGTCCTCGCATATTTCTTTCCTTTGCTTTGATAGGTATGGACCGAATATTTTGCAATAAATCCATGTCTGACGTGTTTCCTGGTTGTGTCTTATTTAAATTTTGATTAGTTTTTCCTCATTTCCATTCATAGTAGAATTTTGCCCATTTTCATTCATATTGGTATTCGGTTCATTAGTGTTAGAAGTGTTAGCTTCCGATATGATATTTGACGCATTCATTACACAAACCTCAGAGGGCGCAAAGTGTTCGTTCCCAATAATATGCCTATTAATTGGATATATGCCGCTTGCACGGAAACGACTAATTGCGTTAGCTGGCGCAGCTCCTTTCAGATTTGCTCCCTTAAAAAGTCTCCTCATGCCATACCGATTGATGATCCTGCCAGGATGTTGCTTTTGGAAAGAGTTCACTTCGATTTCAAAATATTTTTTTATTGGTCCATAGACCATGTAATGGTCCATGTAATGATTTTCATAAAAAGTAATTTAAGGCATACAAGACTTTAACGTTACGAAAACGAGAGTTTTTTTCAACCCACATTATAAATTTTCTAAAGTTTAATGTTTTGTGTACGTTATTATTATTTCAGATGGCGTGAAGTAATATGTGTTGACAAGCTAGTTTTCACATTCGTTTCGTGTCCGCAAAAATCGCAAATAAATTGTGGTTTGACTGCTGCGTGGTATAAACGTTTATGTCGATTTAAACAACTTAACGAACGATAACTTCTAGAACATTCGTCGCAATAATGCATCGTTTTCGATGGCTGCAGGTTTGTTTTAAGATGTACAAGACCCACGTGACGACTCATGTTATTTTTAACTTTAAATTGTTTGCTGCAGAATTTACATCTGAACTGCGGCTTGACGTCGCATTCGTATTTTTGATGACTATTCAAAACACCTTTCTGTGTGTAGCTTCGCGCACACTTTACGCATTTGTACTTCTTTACCGGTTCCTGTTCTGATTCCTGAATTTTCTGCTTCATATGGGTCGGCCGTTCGTTCTTAAAAGCCAAACGATCAGTTTCTTTTATACCTACGGTATCCAATTTCGACTCAAATTTTTTACTACATTCTTGGCCTATAGTCTCTTGATCTGAAAATTTAACAAAATGTATTTTGCAACTTTTTATGTCATAGTTTCGATCAAGATATTTTAATTGAAAATCAGGTCATACCTTCGATGATTTCCTCCTTGATTTCCAAAGATCCGTCATTTCTATACTCAATTTCGATTATTTCTTCCTTGATTTCCAAAGTTTCGTCGTTGCTATTTTCAATTTCGGAAGTAAAATCCTTTTCGTTATTTTCAAACAGTAGGTTGTAGTGGTCCTTGAGTTGTTGTAAAAAATGTGCTTGATACTCCCCTATTGATCTTATTCCTGCTTTCACTGAATCACATTTTGCTTTACCTGGGAAACACAAAAATACATATTAGAATTATTCAATAGTTAATTAATTGATAATCATCCTAAAAGTCCCATTTTATGTTTTCAAGATTTTAAAGTTCTTCACACTAAATTACACATAAATACACACATTTCTGGCATTTCATTTTAATAACAAAAGGATCATACAGGCAATTTTGTATAAATTTGAAAATACAAGACCGTTTACAACCTTAAATGGCATTAAAGAATATTTTCATTAATTGGTGATTCAGCAGTACTCGTAATTCTTTTTTATTGGATCACTAATCAGTAAATATTTAATCAATATTAAATTACAGGAGGTCTTTTGTTTTATAACCACATTCATTGCAAATAAATTGTCGTGCGATTACTTCGTGTTGCACACGCTTATATCAATTTAAAGCACCTTTTGTAGTGTAACTTCGAGAATTAGAATTTTTCACTAGTAAAATAATTGATCATCATCCTATACTATAAGTCCCGGCTTATGTTTTCAAAGTTTTTCATTTTCTTTTACGTTAATGTTGAGAACATTATGCATTAAAACTGAATATGTTACAAGTCTAGGCCATCCACTTCTTTTTATATTTAATAGTATACGAGATGTGGCTATTAAATGACAGGATTGCTTTTTTTGCCGCTTGCTTGGGGCCTTGGCAACAGCAAGCAGGATCTAACATTGGTCTGTGTTCTTTTCCCTCCTACTCTCCAAATTTCGAAGTCGTAGGTCCCTCAGTACGACAGTAATATTGTTTGAAGTTGACTGTCTACCTGAACTCCGCCGGAATTATGTTCAGTGTTAAAGTAGAACAGCGCGTCAATGTGAAGTTTCTTGTGAAACTTGGAGAGTCCGCTACCGAAACGTGTACATTGTTAAAGGAAGTTTATGGTGATGAGTGTCTATGACTGACTCAGTAAACGTCAATAAAGAAACTCTTAGACAAATTTGAAATGAAAATTTACAAGCGTAAGAAAAAAAACCTGAATGTGGAAGAACGGCTCCTGGATTCTTCACCAGGACAACACGCCAGCATACAAGGCACTGTCCTTCCAGAGATTTTTGGCGAAGAACAAGATTCCCGTATTGGAGCACCCACCGTACTCACCTGATCTAGCCCCATGTAATTTTTTTCTGTTCCCGAAGATCAAGTCTGAGCTAAAAGGAACCAGATTCAAATCGGTGGATACTGTGAAGGAAGAAACGGCGCGACTCATAAAATACCTCTCAGAAAAGGACCTGCAACATTGCTTCAAACAATGGAAGATACGTATAAAGCGATGTAGGGACCGGGAAGGAGGGAAAAGAATAATACGAACCGTAAACTATTATTGGCAATTGTCTACTAAATTTTATCATATTCATTTTTCAGGCGTAACTAGTTCTTAAGATATTGTTACAATAAAAAAATATTCGTTCGAATTTGTGGTCTTACAATTCTATAGGCTTATACACTTCGTTTCCTATTTTGAATTCCTTTCGAAGTTTCATTCACTCATACATTTCGGCTATTTTATTTCATTTACAAAAGGATAATGATAATATTACGTTCAATTTTAGAAAAAAAAACATTTACACCGCATTAATGTTATGTTATTGAATTCGGAACAAATATCTTGTTTCTTTCTACTGATGACACAAACATTTCTTAACATAAATTGTGGAAAGGAATTCATTTACAAAACCTTGAAAAGGAACTATACATACTTCCTTTCCTCCATGATTGAGTAGTAACACTGCTAGTAAATAAAAAAAATGCTCGTCAATTCATACCTTCTCATACCTATTGTTTGTAAATAAACAAAACGCATAAGAAAATATTCTACATTTAACAAAAGTAATTTATGTCGGTATCGATGAAATATTCTTTCGGAACCTTCAAAAAATAAAGTTTATTATACAGTAATTTTCAGAAAATGCAATGTTAGCTATATCATAATACAAGCATTTGATCTAATGCAAAAAAATTAGTTTTTTTAGCCAGTATGAGATAATTCCTAAGGCTTAAAGTTTAGTGTACGCAATTAAATTACTTGAGATGACGTGAAGTAATATGGTTTGACAAGTGAACTTTTTCATTCGTTTTGTAAGAACAATAATCACAATAAAATTGTCTTGTAATTGCTTCGTGTTGTATACGTTTATGTCGATTTAAAGAACTTATCGCAGTGTAACTTCGAGGACACTTGTCACAATTAAGCCTCACTTGCGGTGCCTTTAAGTTTGATTTTTGATGCATGCGAACAATATGATTATTCATGTGAATTATCCGTTTAAATAGTTTTCCACAAATTTTACATCTGTACCGTGGAATGACGCCGCATGCGTATTTTGTATGAGTTGTCAAATGATGTTTCAGTTTATAGGTTCGAGCACATTTTTCGCATTTGTATTTCTTTTCTGATTCCACCTTTGATTCCTGAATTTTCGGATTCCTTACGGCCTGATGCATTTGGAACAATTTTGATTGATATTTTCGATTATCGCTTGATTTTACACCTCTTTTCGAAAAATTCCCATAATCTGAAACTTTAAAAAAAATTTGTTTTTAATTTTGTGTTGGGTATTTTTTAAAGACATATTTACTATGAATATATTAAATCTTACCTTCGACAATTTCTTCCTTGATTTCCAAAGTTTCGTCGTTGATATATTCAATTTCAGAAATCAAATCCTTTTCATTATTTTCAGACTGAAGATTCTGGTGTTTCAAGAGATATGCTTGATATTTTCCTGTTTACAACGCAGAAACGTTATTTTATTAAGCCCGGAACAAATATATCAATTTTGTTTTACTGATGATACACATTTACGAGCTAGGCGGATTTGATTTATAAAACTTGTATTTTTTTTTACCCAGCCTAATAGTGAACCGTTAGTACTATTTCGCAACGCTTTTTTTGAACAATTAAATTAATATGTGTAAAAAAACTAAGTTATTCAATTCAATTGAAATAATTCGTAATATTTACCTGTTGAATAGCCACTGCCATCCTCTTCTCCAATTTGGGTTCGCCTGCTTTGAGAATTCGGTTCATCTTCATCCAGTTTGTACTCTCTTACAAGGTTTGTAGGTAATTCAGAAGCGGATAAATCAACGAATTGAAAATCAGCAAAGACATTCGCAGTAGATTTTTTTGTTTTATCTGAAAAAATAAAAAAATGGGTTAAATTCATACATACACTATATTTACTAGGTACTTAAAGATTAAACAAAGGGAAGATGAAGAATGAAGTTAGTAAGATCTACGAAAATGACCGAATAACAAAAAATATTTCCTGCAAAAAAAACTTAAGAGGCAAGCTTCTAGGGTTAATCAAAGGCTTGCTTGATAGTATAAATTTTTTTACATTTATTTCATACAGAATAAATGTGATATCTTTAATAATACTTCAGAAAATTTCTTCTTACAAAATACATTGTTGCAGCCACATTTTCGATGAAACGTAAGTTTTTCCTTGTAACTATATTAATTTTGAACCACAAATGTTTCTCTCTTCATTTGCCGTCTTACAAGAGAAACTTACTCGTTGATTAATCCACTTTAATGAGACTTTACTTTACTTTAAATAAAAGGCGAAACAAAAGCTTGTATACACAGAAGAATGGCATAATATAAAGTATTGATTTCTTGATATTTTCTGTGCTAAAACAGTTTCCAGTGGCTGTCTACAGTTTTTTTTATACAAACAAGTAGAAATTTGATCGAAAATGCCCCGGCAAACTTGTTTTTCAACCTAAAGGGTTCGTCTTGGGCTTAAAATGCCGGGAATTTATCTGGCTATATGACCCTATATGTAACTCCATACCTAAACATATCTCCTAAACAAATTTTAATTTGAACTTAAGAAAAACAAATTGAATAGATTTTAGTGTACTTTGTTCTCGTATATTCTGGTTTAAATAGGTGATAAAATGCACTTAATTGATTTTTAGAATTAGTATTCCTATTTTGAATCATATTGTATTTTCTGAAACAAAAAAACTGTAGTAAATGATTATCAGGTATTAATTAACATGCATACATTGTCAAAAATTCGATGTTACTTTACATGGTACTGCGCTGGATACTATTTGACCCATACAATATGAAATGAATTTACAAGAGTCTGCCAGAATGAACGACACCCTTGTGTAAAAAAAAGAACACCATTGAAAAAAACATACTGCCATGTAAATTCGGGCAACGCTTCCCTCCCCTCACCCCTTTCTAACCTAAATCAATCAAATTTTATCATTCGTAATTTCGCACGTATTCAGGTCCAAAAATTGCATAAACTATACATGCTAGTGTTGAATTGACACATATAGTTTATGCGATTTGAAGTCATAGTCCCTCTGGATGTACTGTTTTACCAACATTGGTCATTTTGTTCCGCGTTTATGCCGATTTTTTTAGGAACATATTTTATAACACTAGACTAAACGATAAGTGATTTCAAAATCTATCGGTTGTTGATATACCAGTAAATGTGGCTATGGTCGCGAGTTTAGGAAAAAAATTTAGGGTGGAAGTAGCAAAAGAGCAAATACCGGTTTACGACATTACAGTCGGTGATTGAGGGTAAAACGTACTTCCAAAGAAAGAGGTTTACCAACGGGTTCCCCACTTTTACCAATTTTAGCAGATGTAGTGATGGACTATTTAGAAAAAAATATTTGACCAAAAATAAGATTCCAGGTACCGTTGTGTTTCGGATGTGTAGATGACATCTTAGTAGCGCTCCCGGAAGTCGAAGCAGAAGGCGTTCTGCAAGTTTTTAATTTGAACGATTTTGATATTAAATTCACATTAGAGCGAAAAGAAAACAGAGCGATAAACTTTTGATCTCTTCAAATCTTAATTTCCTTCGGAACTAATCAATTGTATAATTTGTGCTGTACAAAGTGTCAGTGAAGATTGTATTTGTGGGATTACTCACTGATTAACAGCCTCGCATTCACTTGACCTTCTACAGCGGAACGATAAAAACACATAAGGAGAGAGGGAGTTGTGGAGATAAGGAAACCGCACGTCGAAGAAATATGTATGTTTCTACGTGAACGTAGAAATATATACGTATACGTATATAATACATATATATATATAATATATGATATACGTATACGTATATTTTTACGCCTACGTAAGTCGATGCATGCATTCTTAATTATATACGATGTATACCAAATAGTGTAGACCAAAGATTAAATTGATTCTTAATTTATTAAGTACACATGTGGCACTGAACAGGGCCCCTATCCGCAGCCGAAACGTTTGCCAATTTCATATTTTATATAATTTACTGAATGTAATGTTGCATACTCATAAGACCCTAATGCTAATACAAAAAGATTCTGAAAACAAATTTAATACTTCTTAATATCCATTTTTTTCCGTGTAGAACAACAATTTCTTCACTTAAATTATATGAATACAAATTCAGTGTACACAATCTTCAAACGGAATTGAAAAATACGCAAATAAATTGCAGTTTGAATGCTCAACGAACGATAACTTCGCCAGCATTTACCGACGTCTTTGATTTTATTTCTGATGCACCTGATATGCATGGATATTCATGTTACTTTTACGTTTGAATTGTTTGCCGCAGAAATTACAACTGAACTTTGGAACGACGTCGCATTTGAATTTTTTATGACTATTCAAATGAAATTCGTGTTCATATGTTCGACCACATTTTCCGAAGTTTCGTCATTGCTATTTCAATTTTTGCAAGTAAACTCCTTATCATTATTTTTAGGTAGTAGATTATTGTATTCCCTCTGGTGTTTTAAAATATATGTCTTTTCCTTTCCCTGCTTCGATTCTTGAATTTTTTTCATCTTTTGGGTTTGCAATTTTCTCTGAACAGCCAAATTATAAGTTTCTTTTATATCCACGGTACACAATTTTGACACATTTTTTCAAATACGTTTTTGAAATGTAGTCTCTTGATCTGAAAAATTAACAGAAAGTAAATTGCAATTTTTCGTTTCATAGTTTCAGTTAAGATATTGTCATAACAAATCTAGTTATACCTTGAATGATTTCTTCCTCGATTTTCAAAGTTTTTCCATAGTCGTATTCAATTATGTAAGCTGAAGTTTTGACATCATAATTATTTTTAGAAGAAATGTCACTATGTGTATAAGAATACGGCCCTACATCCCGTCTTCCTGTTTACTTCTTGGACACACTTTTGGAATTATTGGCATTATCTGAAGCGCTCTGTTGATCTAGAAGAAAATTATAACGTTACATTATTCGATGGCGTTGAAGAAATATTTTACGACTTTGAATCTTTTGTTTCCTATTTCCATAGCAGATTTGAATATTCCCCCAAGAAAAGACAGGACGATCACAAAGGTCACGCAGTACAACTTGTATAAATTTTTATATTCAAGACTGTTTATAAATGTAAATGAAATTTAAAAATATTTTCCTCAATTGGTGATTGATAAGAAACTGTTTTTAGAGAGGATCATAAATTAGTCAATGTAGGCGTTCGCATGAAAAGGACCCTTATGGTCGGTTCTAGTTTAGAAGATATTCGCAATAATATAAGTCAGAGTTAAAATCATTACTTTCGACTTTAAGTAGTGGATGATATTATGACTTATACTGAATCTATTGGTACTATTTTCATGTTCCCAGACCAACGGGTAGTGGATATATTTTATGTTTAAAGAAAGACTTCCTAGGAATTAATGGAAATTGGGGTGAAGAACCAATAAAAAACATAAAAGATTTTTATTCAACTAGCAAAAAACTGAGATTAGCAGCATTACAGAAAGATTTCCTCATAAAGTGTAAGATTCATGGGGTGTTTTCAAAAAAGATTTTTGACATAAACAAAAAAGTTTGCTTCGAATTTAAAAACAGAAGAAATGAAGATATGCTTAATGAGACCACGAGCCAATACAGAACATCTATTTTAAATCTCGTTATAAAAGACTGCCATGCAAAAATACATTGTCTAAATGAAAATGTTAGAAAGACTCTTGATATTTTGAATCAAAAATTACCAGATTACATCATCAGAAAATGCTTTGGAAGAGAAACAAAATTATATCAAGAAAGTCTTTGATAATAATAAAAAACATGAAAGAAAATTTGAAAACATTCTCAATATCTAAAGCGATATACAAAAATTGACTCTAAATATTCACTTAGCTCTTTTTCAAGACTAACCGGACCCATGGTTTTTAAACATTTCTTAAGTAGAGATTCCACAAAAAGTAATTAACATTCTTAGGTTGGATGAAGGCTTTAGCAACAAATATAGGGAAAAAAGTATATCCAATTTCTTGAAATCATTAAAGACATTGAAGCAAATATTTCAAAATTACCAGAAGACAAAGTACAAGAATTCTGAACAAGCTTTATGGGTTTATCAAACGAATTTTTGAATGATGATACTCCACAAACCTTAGTAGAAAAGGAATTGAGTGAAGGATTATTTAAAACAAAAGTTTTTTTAAAACCTCATCCTGAATTATTGATTACTAAAGCTGATAAAGGTAGTATTACAGTTGTAATATTAAAAGATGTTCATAATCAAAAAATGATGCATATCTTAAATGATAAAGATAGTTTTGCAGTCATTTCGAATGATCCTACAAAAATGATTCAAAAAGGTACATATAAAATTCTGGAGAGATTAAAACTTCAAAAATGTTTGGGAAACAATATCGAAAGGTGAGACATTGACACAATTCATAATTACAAATGTATCTTTTGCCTATATCGGTAAAAGCTCACAAAGCAGAGTTTCCTGTACGACAGGTTATTTCAACAATACAGGTAGGTTCACGCACGAGAAAATTAGAAGATCTTCTCAGTAAAATTATCAAAGAATCAGTTACTTTTTCAGCAAGATCTATTAAAAACGGTGCTCCTTCTTTTAAAATTAATCGAAAATGTTAAAATACCAACAAATCACATTTTTGTCTCCTTTGATGTAATAGCCATGTTTCCAAAGATTCCATATGAAAGAGTAAAACTTGCTATTGAAAATAGATGAGATGCGATCAAACTTCACACTAAAATTGCAAGAAAGCAATTTCTCGATGCTATTAAATATGTTTTCAATTCCATTCATTTCAAATTCAATGGTACTTTTATAAACAAAAATTTGGTACTGGGATAGGCTCAGTCTTGTCTCCAATTATTGCTGGAATTGTGATGGAAGATTTGAAAAATGAAGTTTTTAAAATAATTAATTTTGAACTGGACTTATATGCAAGATATGTAGATGATTCTGTATTATCTTTACATGCACAAAATGTATATACCCTACTTAATGTTTTTAATAGTATACATCCAAGATTACAGTTTACTGTTGAAATTGAAACACAAGGCAGATTGAATTTTCTTGATATGACCTTAATAAAAACTGCTGAAAATTATATTATTACTGATTGGCACAGAAAAACTAT
>JAUMHM010084581.1:0-12283 GCA_032362435.1 Melikaiella ostensackeni
AGACCTCTAGGTTGCAGATTCTGAAACCTTGATTCTCCCTCTACAAAACCCACCTACTCCGATTTTCGAAATCGAAAGTTTATTTTTGGTATTTTGGCCAGCTTTTCGGGATTTCGTCCCACTGTGCGTCGCCCTCAAGCAGACCTGGCCATTGGTAGACAGAAAAGAATAAACAACGATTCTCTATTCTCCATTGCTTCCCATTGCTTGAGTTTGTACGTGAAGTTCAAACTTTTCATAATTCCTTATGTTTTTTCGAAATGCAGAGTGTGTATTTTTCAAAGCTGTTGGGAGATGTAACGACCTGATACATCAAAAAAATGTAAAAATACAAACTTTTGATGCGTATACTCTGCAAGTAGTGCGTCACGGAAGTGCCTACAATAGTGGCGTATTTCCTCATATCACACAATTTTCACATCACAAATCAAATAAAAACATATAAAAGTGTGGAAGTCAATACATTTTATGATGCTGGTTTTGTGGAAAAGGTGAAGTGTCAGAAGTGTAATGGTACTTTTCTGATTCTGTATTATAGGTTATAGTAAAACATTATAGTATTATTAGTTATTTGTTATAAGTCATGATAAGTATTAACAACAAGTAATATCTTCGACTAGAAATGTTAATATTAGAATCATCTTTTCCTCACCTGCGCAGTTTTCCCGTGTGGAAATTTTATCATGGGCCTAAGCGGGTCCGAGCCTGACAAAACTAGACCCTGGCCTGGTGATTAAGCCCGGGTCAAGCTCGAATGAAAGGCTTCATCTGGCCAGGGCCTGTGATGATAGACAGGCTAGATCGCCAATTCTGGCCCAGACTTAACCCTTTTATTATTATTATTGCTAAGGTTGAGACCAAACAGAGCCCCTGACTCTTAGATAATCCCGTTGCATCCCCTTGTAGGCCTATGCGTGACCCCAAAGCCCTCTCCATACGAAGAGGATCGCCGCCACACCCTTGGCCAATATGTTCGACTCACTGATGCAATTACTGCCCGTGAGTGCCAGACGCTTCCCCGCAATTGCGGGGCAGTATAATAGGATGTAAATAACTGTTTCATCATTCTTTTCGCACAGACGATAGAGGGGACTATTCACGAGCCCTGTCTTATGTTTGTGATAGTTGAGGTTTTCATGCCTCATAAACATTTCATTCAATTTAAACCCATAAGTGTTTGGCCTGTCTGCAGCCAGTGGCCTTATTTCACTCCTTTTAATAGTAACGTAGTCGTTGTTCCATTCAGGGCCACTATACTAAAGCCCATTCCACTCCTCGTACGATAGACACCGGCTCCTGCTTTCTTCTTATTCTTGGAGCCATCTGTAAACCAGTTGTCCCATCACCAGGCAAATATGCCTTGCCATTAGCCCATTCCTCTCTTGTTGATAAACTGACTCTATACTTTTTGTCGGAGAGGTAACGAATAGGCGTTTCGTCTCTGATCATACTCAAGGTCCGCCTACTCGCGATGTCGGTTGAGATCCGCAGTTCTGTCGAGATCCTTTCGTCGTGAACCATGTTCATTCTCTAGGCTGCCCTCGCAGCCATAGCCTTGATGGTAAGATGGAGGGACTTCAACGCTGTAAGTGCCCCCAATGCCGCCGTGGGTGTCGACTTCGAGGCATCAGTGACGCCTCTAAGAATCAGTCTCCTGATTCTTTCCAGTTGATATTTCACATTGGACAGTTCAACTCTGATCCACCAAACCACCGTCACATAGATAAGTCTGAGTCGCAGAACCAAAGTATAGACCCATATCAGTGTCTCCGGTTTCAGGCCCCAGTTTTTTTTCTATGGCTCTCCTACAAAGCCAAAGGGTCACTGTAAGCTTTTTGCACTTGTTTTCCAGGTGCTCGTTCCAT
The DNA here is from genome assembly GCA_032362435.1 of Melikaiella ostensackeni. Lineage (NCBI taxonomy): Eukaryota > Metazoa > Arthropoda > Insecta > Hymenoptera > Cynipidae > Melikaiella > Melikaiella ostensackeni. The sequence continues at coordinate 1,866 of JAUMHM010084581.1, forward strand.
AACAGCTTCCTATCCAGAATGACTCCTAGGTATTTAGCTCGTTCAGTGATTCTCAGTTCTTGTCCACCCAGTTTTAGTGTAGTTGTGGTCCCCCACTTGTACCGCCTGGTTAAAACAACTACGTCCATCTTACTCGGAGTGACCGATAATCCGGTCTTTTTGCACCAGGTATCGACTGTCCTAAGTGCTTGCTGTATTAGCCTGAAGAGCGCATCCAGATGCTGACTACGCACGATGAACAGTATGTCGTCCGCGTAGCCTATAGCGTGGTATCCTTGACTCGTGAGTAGATGAAGCATTTCATCAACTACCAAGCACCACAGTAGGGGCGATAGAACGCCTCCCTGCGGGCATCCCGAGTCAACAATTCCACATAAGATTGTATCACCCTTAGTCGTCGTTATGTTCCTCTTGCCCAACATGTGGCAGATCCATTCTGCGACTGCAGTTGGCACACCGTGTGCGATCATGGCCACCCTAATCAACTCTCTGGGGATGTAGTTGAACGCTCCTTTAATATCCCTAAAGGTTCCAATCGTGAAGCTTTTCTGCTTCAGTTGTCCTTCGATTAGGTTAACTGCTCCGCTTAGGGCTGCTTGGGTCGAGTGAACAGCCCTATAAGCGTGTTGCTCCTTGTGTAGTTGCCTACTTAACAAGATCTTGTCACGGATATATCTATCCACAAGTCTTTCCACCGTTTTTAGTGGGAAAGATGTAAGGCTGATGGGACGGAAATCCTTGGGTGAAGTATGACTGATCCTGCCTGCTTTCGGAATAAAAACCACTCTCTTCCCTCTCCATGCTTCCGGGACACATCCCAGTGTCAGATTAGCCCTAGCAAGTCTCTCCAGCAGCTCGATGATGGACTCCTTAGCATTCTGTAAGAAGATCAGGTATATGCCATCCGGACCAGGAGACTTTTAAGGGCTAAAAGACTTCAGGGTCCACCTGGCCCTGGGAGGAGTGACAATCTCGTGGGCTAGGCGCCGTTGCAGGCTCAGTTAAGCAACAGACGACTTCAGATGTCCTCGAGATGTCATTTCCTCTTCCCCAGACCTTATAAAGCTCGGGAAATGTGCCTTAATCAGGTGTGTCAGGGTCTCTTCGTCCGATGCTAAGAATCTTCCGTCGGGCAATTTTGGAGCGCCAAGAATAGCATCCAGATTTCGAGTGAGCAGTTTGTCTAGTATGGCCGCCTCTGCCCCTTTCTCGATGTCTGTGCAAAAGTTGGTCCAGCTTCCTTGCTTGGTCTTACGTATACTCATGGCTTGTACTCATCCCTCATCGTCGTGAATAATGGCCATATTTCTTCCATTTTGCCAATGCTGACACGCCTGAACCTTTCTCTAGTTTCCCTTCGAAGCTCTTCGAACGTCCCGTTCCACCAGTTCGTCTCAACTGTCTTTCGGATTCTTGAACGATGACAATTCTTTTGTGAGTAGATTTGATGACCTCCGTAAGAGTTTTGGCTGCCATCTCCAGGATGTCTACGTCCCTAATTGACTTGGGTACCTCTGCGGGTGCACTCCTTGATTGGTGGAATACCGATACCAGTCCGTTCTTCTTGGATTTCTGGCCTACGTAGGACCCGAGGATACGATAGATTCCAACTCGAATTCTATCTGTGAGCAACCCCAAAGAGTGGGTTCATCCGAGACTCTCTACTCCTTCATTTCATCCCTAAGAGTACCGGTACAAAGGGTGATGTCAATGACCTCTTCCCGGACCGAGTTATGAAACGTCGGGGTATTCCCCCTGTTGAGAACATATAAATCAGTAGTTATTAAATAATTCCAAACTGTCATTCCCTCTTGAGTAAGTGTCCGTGCTACCCCACAATGTATGGTGGGAGTTAGCATCGCACCCGAACAATAGTGGGTTGATTTCGCTGTCATATGGAAAGAAGGCCGATCCTATGACTAGCTTCCCGATTCCTCTAAGATCTGTGGATATCAGCATCAGATCTCTCGAACACAATTCTAGTAGCGGGACAATGTAGACTCCTTTCGCCAAAATGCAGGCCCTTGGTTTTGACACTTTGGGGTCCCTGTAACAGAAACCAGACCTCCCCAATCCCCTTATGGTATCTCTAACTAACCGAGCTTCTTAGATTAGGGAGATACCTGTGTGCCTCACAGACATGCTCCTCTGCAGAACCGCAGAGGCGCCTTCGCTGTGAAGCAAGTTAATTTGGGTACTGGTTAGACCGGGAGCAATCATTTACGTCTGCCCCTGATCTTCCCTCGTCCCAACAGGCTCCTCCTGTCCCTGAACGGCAACCCTGAAGTTGACGCGGCCAAAGTGGTAGAAGGGCCTATTGTTGAGGACCGCGAGAGTCCTCGCCTGGGACTTAGGAATCTGCACAACTAGGAGTTGCTCAAGTCCTTCCGTTGTGCCCTCCTCCTGAGGCTGGTCGTGCCTGAAGATTTGCCAAGACGATGTTTTTAGTGAGGGGTTAAATACTTTCAGGCGCCAAAGGACCTCAGATAGATCTTCCAGTTTACCTGGGATCCACGCCGTAGCCCTCAACATCTTTTGAAGCAACTGAACCCCACCCACTTTAAAGTCTGCACCTTTCTATGGCCTTGTCTCAGCCACTGTGTTCAGCAGCCAAGCTTTAGCCGCTGAATCGTTGCCACAATCGTCAGGGGGTTAGTCCTCTGGGCAGCTGTCAGTCCATCTCCCGACGACTCCCTGCTCGCCGGCAGCTGGGTTGACTTATGCCTTTTTGTAGGCTTAGCCAACGACCCCCCGGTGGGGTGCCTTCTGAGCCCTTCCTCCTCTTCAGGGCTCCCGTGCTGGTTGTCGGCACTGTTGTTGTCGATGTTCCAGCGCCCACAGCCGCCAATATAGCCTGCTGCGCTTGCCTCATCAGTTCTCTTTTCAGAGAACCGTTGATGCTTTCCTTCCTTTGGGAGAACTCATTGGCCACTTCCATCTTCATAGCCTCACTCAGGGGGACCGTCGATCTTTCGGCTCCCAAGAGAGCCGGGGGCCCAGACGCCTTCTGAGTTTGGCTGGCTGGAGAGACAGATATAGTAGAAATGGTTGTGTTAGACTCATTCGGGCTTAAACTCTTTCCCTCCTTCGACACCTCTCTTCCTCCTTTTTTTAAGCTTTTTATTTTTTGGTCATTCCCACTTCGACCCCAAACTGGGGTGGGTTCGGGAGGATCTTTGGCCCAGAGATCCAGCAATACCCGTGTTAGCAAGGCTCTTTCGCCTTTCTACCTTACTACAATCATCCATGCCCACTCGCCGGAGAGCCCGTTTATAGAGATCCGACATTCACCCAGGAGAGCCCGTTTATAGGGATCCTATCATTTATATCCATATTTATGAATATTCATATTCTTACACAAAAAAAGAAACTATTTCTTAGAATGGTCTTATCGAAACTGGTAATTTTTCCGAATTAGTAATATTCACAGGATTTGAATATTTTTTACTATTTTCAACTAGAAATGTTAATATTAGAGTCGTCTTTTCCTCTCCTGTGCAGTTTTTCCATGTAGAAATTTTGACAGGACAGATCACCAAGCCTAGCCCATGCTTAGCCCTAGTTTATTATCAAATCCTACAGATACTTTATTTTCGGAGTGAAACCATTCAGAATTTTAGTAGAAAGTTTTTTTCCAGGCCCTCGCGTAATGGAATATGCTTTCATGGAGAATTTATGGCCGATTGTGCTCCTTTCATTCAACTGTCTGTATCTTGCACTTCAATTTGGACTACTTTTCATAAAGAACAAACCTGCCTATGACCTCATAATATTTATTGAATATTACCATCTCTTGTATATTCTTGTAAATGCATATAAAAATAATAATTGTTTGGTAGGAAATACAACTGGTGGTACCAGATAATAAACAACGGAGTAATTTGATGAACGAAAAAATTGTTTTTGGGCTAAAATTGCCATATTTTATCTCTAGCGCAACATTAAATGGTAAAAATGTATAAAATGTACAAAATTATTATTGTTATAAACAATCATCATAAAAAAATTAATATCTGCCGGCTCGCATTTGGTGATGACGGGTCGAAGACGTCGAGAGGGAGAGGATTACCGCCGGCCTTGCATTCGTTGATGGGGAGGTCCGAGGAGCCGAGAGAGAGGCGCGCGAGCTCAGCGGAATTACGCAGTTTTCCCTGAATGTTTACATTGTAGAAATTCTTTAAAGAGCCTCATGGTCATAGCAGGCAACACCTAAGACTCAAACTAAATCGAGATTCTAGTGTAATTGAAAACGGTGTATAATCCAGATAGTGAGCAACTGAATGCAGTTAGAAGAAAGGTAGTTGCTCAATTCTACCCTTAATTTCTGGAAAATGGAAAAGTGTGTTATACATTAAGCAGATTTTTTACGACAGGTTTCTAAGGTGGATGGACAATGATCTCATAGTAGAATTCTGACAAAATAAAGGAAATCGTGGAAGACCCAACTCCGGCGATTTTGAAGAAAGTTCCATTTCGACGAAAAGAAGGAGACTATTGAAAATTGTGGATTCTTATTCGTATGTAAAAATTCCGAAGGGCATTTCTACGAAAATCATGAACTAGTGCCAGAAAGACTGTAGCAAATTCTATAAGCGAACTCTTAGATATTGATAAAGAGATATAAGAAAATAGCGCTAGCTCTCTGATATCGTTCACTGCAATTGAAGTTTTAACTTTGATAGAGGAAGCAAAGTTGACAAAATCTCAATACAGACTCATCCAGATTCAATCAAAACAAAGAAACGCTGATATCTTCCCTCAATATTATGACTTAGTTGAACAGAAAAAATAGTGTTACCCTAAATCGATGGCAGTAACAGAAAGAGGAGTTAAAATTACCACTAAATCCCTAATAAACCACAATGTAACCCGATTACTTGAAGACGCCAGTATTAATCTTCCAAAAGTGTCAAGAAAATGGGCTTGTCCTATGATAATACGATTAAAGTATGGATGTGGTGGCATCTCAGGATTTGACCCGCGTAAACAAAAATTCGATAGTCCAAGCATATCGGATGAGTCCATCTTCACTGTATCGATGGTGCCACTAGAATTGTGTTTGGAGGACACTGAAAATACATTAGTTTGGCAAAATTCACACCCTTCATCAACAATGTATTGCAGGCTGCTGCAATATGATTGTTCGCCGGAAACGAAAGAATAGACTATTTCAGTGGTTTCATCCATCAAGAAAGAAATTAAAGAACTGAAGCCAGCAAGAGTCGTAGCAGATACAGGCATTTTCGTAGTGGAAGCTGACATACAATTGACAATGTTAGATGGTAAAGTTTGCCAGGTTATCACCGAAACACCATCGCAGCAAATTGCTACGTATGTGGAGCTCAGCCCAAGGATATGAATGATTTGCACAGAGTGAAAGAGAAACAAGAAAATGCAAGAAACTTCCAATTTTGACTTTTAGCACAAATTAGCACTCAGTTCCGAGCACGAATTAGCACTCAGTTCCGAACCACTGATTGCGTACGAAAGACTGAAATTAAGGAAATCTCTTACCAATAACAAGACATAACTCCATGTCTTTTTTGCAGAATTTTTCTCACAACACTTTGAAAAATGGTTTTTGCTTATTGAACTTCTGTATGCAAAACAAGTTCAATTTAAGTCAGATCAGCTTATCAGTCTCAGTCGTACATTCACAGATCGAACACTCACACTTTCATATTTTTGTGCATCGGACAATTCTTTGCCTTCAGTTTCATATGACTCAAATGCATTTCTTTTAGATTCTAGAAAAGATTCCTAAGACTTGAGAGTATTCACAGCTGTACAAAGGGTCATCGTGGAACTCTGTGAGTACAGGCTCGTAGAATTAAATCTTTCCAGAATATCATGCTAAAATTGGATATAAATCGATGTTTCTAGTCGAGACATGTTTGGGAAATGACCGCAAACTTGACTTTTGGCAATATCTTTCTGTTCAACGTCATCGTGAATTTCAATTAATGCAATCTGGATATATTTGTAGCCATGCGTAAGAGCTGAAACAGTTTCTTCGCGACATGACCAACGAATATCACTCAAATTTTTACGAGTATAGAACGTTTTTTTGATATTCCATGCCGACAAATGTTTTATCAATATTTCATACCGTACCATATCTTACCATATTTTGTTTTTTTATGCGACTTTTTATCTCAGCTAATAATTTTGCAGCCATAAAATCAATGAGTTCTTCGAACACTGTTGAGGACAGATAGTTAACATGACCGCTTCCCTTATTTCCGTGCACTTTAGGCAATATATTATTTGAGCCCGAGAAGCTGAGGACACGGCGTCAATGCACTGAATTGTAAAATCTTAAAACACCACAGAAAAATTCAGAAACCGATAAACATGTGTATCCCACATCTTGTTACTCTTGTTTCCGTATCGATGATTGAGGAAATTTTGATTTATGAAATTTTATGTCAACAGCAAGAAAAGGATCGAATTGAGAAATTAGTTCGAGAATATCAAGAAAATTTCCATTATTCGGTGAACTACTGGTTCCATTTTGGCCACGAAAGGGAAACCCACGTTATGCAAGAAATTTGATGATACTTAAAACTCGTTTAAGAACTTCTCGCCAATATCTAGCTCCTCCCGCTACCTGTAGTTCATAAAACTAAAAAAATGACAAAAAAATACATCAAAATGAATTATAATACCAAAAAGACTCACCTGTTTGTCAAGTGCTGAATTAATACAAGCTGATTCATTTGAACGAGACGAATAATTTATAAGAGAATTCAGGTGACTTTGTGGAAAAAGACTATTATTAGGTGGACTTGTCATGAGCTTACACAAAAAGCAATATATTCTGCCCGTAGATAGAAAAAAAACACAACCAAGGGCGGTGAAAAACATCTTTGTTTTGATGTATATGATAAAAGAGACTTTTTGTACATTTTCTGAAGCCTTCGGTGCTATTTCGTCGTGTTTGAGCAACTGAAAACTTGGAGCAGAGTTCCTCGTCGAAGTTTTGTAATTTGAATGAACCTTTTTCGCCCCAGAAGTTGATCATATGATTTGTGAAAGGCACTGTCCAAAGACCAATATCAGGCTTGAAATTCAGATTTTCTGGAAATTAATCTTCTTCGACGATTGGACAATCTTCTACAGGTGCGTCCGGTGCGTCGATTCCAGGAACAGAAGCTGAGCTTGAAGAAGTAGAGGGCTTTTCTCCATTTTCAGCTTTGGGTTGACGGGAACAAGGAAAAAAATGGTTAATGAAATTGCAAAGTTAATGAAAAACAGCAAACGAAATAAACAACTTTTCGCGGCCATACGGCTGGTGTATCCCGAAACCTTACTCTAAAGATTTTAAGAAGTTGAAAAACAGATAATCCTAATTGAAACTCTATCAAAATTAATAATTATATGAAAAAAAGTACATAACAAAGGCAACTCAATGACAAGACAATTCAAAATTCATATTTTCGCGGCTAAGATGGTATGAAAGACGTATCGCGAAAACCTAACCTAGAAGTTACAAAAAGTAAGCAGAGATTTTTAATTTTTCCAGAGTGACAATATAAAAAAACATCACGTCAAACCCGCCACTAATCAGTTAAAAATTATCTAAAGTTTAATATTTAATCTTAATCGTTAAATTTATCCCCACGAATTGATAATTTTCAATTAATATTTCTCTCCGTCTCAATATAATCCGGTCTTTCTTGTTTACGTTTTCATACTCACCGGTGATCTACATCTGATTTTAATGCATGTATATCAAAAGCTGTTTCCCTTCTTAACTGATTTAAGTGATTTTGTAATTTGATAATCAAAAATATCACACTCTCAGCTCTCTGACTCAAAATTTAACACTGTTTAGCGTCTGTCCAAAATAATGCAACATTTAAACGCAAGTGAATTTCAGACCGCACTTCAACTGATTGACATTACGCGGGAAATTTAAATGTTACTTATGAGAAATTAATACACCACAACACTTCAACCCAAGTGAGTTTTAGAACGCACCTCAATTGATTGATTTCATGCAGAGAATTTGAATGTTACTACTTGTAACAACGATAACGCCGTACAATGTTTATGATTTTTTTCTATTTAAATCGGATCAAAAATCAATTTTATTTCAAAAAATCGAAAAAATTTTCGAGTATTTTCCGCATTGGTGGAGGCTCTGAGGTCTAGCCCCATACCAAATCCGACCCTGCCATTGGTTTCTAAAGTTGGCCCATCTTTGTGAACCAATGGTTGGCCCAACTAGCGTAATGATAACGCAAGTCACCTGTTTTCCATGGTTGGCCCGACAGTGGTTGGTAAGATTGAGCCAACCGTGGAATGCGAGGTTGGTATACCATTAGTTTTCAAAGTTGGCCCAACTTTGTGGCCCATTGGCCGGGCCAAAGAGTTGGTTGCGAAAAAAAATGTTTTTTATATTACTGCACTTAATTTATGCTTCAAATTACGAAATGGCTACCTATAACAACCTTTACTATCTGGTACCATTAGTTTTAATTCCTGCGATACACTTATTTTTTGCAAAAATTAACGTTAATTAATAGTTTTAATCATTTTGGGACTGTTAAAATTCCCAGGACTGCGGTTTAAACTTTTTTTCAAATCAAACAAAAATACGCATGAATTTTTTCACCAAATGGAATAAGTTTTGGGGGAGGGGGAGGTGTGATAAAAAAAAACATTGGGTTTTTTTAGGACACTCTTGCGTACACTCAAGTTTATTTCGATCATTTAGACGGATGTTTATAGTGGAATATTTAATATATGTTAACCCTGAACATCTAGATTGTTACGGTCTTCTTCCACAGAAAAACATTGTCTCATAGTTAAATATTAAATATGTAAAAGTTTTTGTAAAAATCTCATCATATTTTAAAATTTGCTTAGAATCAAGAGTCAAGGATTAAGTAATTCTCATTCTTTCTAGTCGAACGAAGTTGAATATGCATAGAAAATTATTAGCAATTCATATTCATACTTACTCTCAAATCATAGTAGGTATATATTACTGAAAATATAATTTGTCTTCGGACAGTTCAATTCGATTTTTAGATCGAGGAGCATTTAAATATTTCTTTTACTCAATATCCTTAAAAATGGGACTATTAGATACATACAATTATTATTATTATGATATGGCAGGTGAGACTGATTATTACAACTATCACAAAAAAAATATGGATGCAGCAGTATCATTTATATTATATTATTTTCCATAGTAAGCTACATTTATGTAATGTCTTATTTTTGACATTCTTTGTCAAGCTGGGTTCGAAGGTCACCTACATTTTTTCCTGCTTGTCAGGTTTTTGAACGTCGAGCATTCTTTTTCAATTTCAAATCGGGCTATCTAAGTGGCCAAACACGGATTTCAATTTATTTTGCGTTTTTCGCGTTTCTAGTGAGTTTAGTTGCCAATATGCCTTCGGTAATGAATCAAGAATAATTGAAACTATTAAAATATCAGACTTCGCAGTCCAAAATACCAAAAGAGGTGAATTTTTAACCCAACAAAATTAATTTTTAACCATACAGTTGCATTAACAACCAAATAGTTAAACTTTCAAGCAAGACAGACAAATCTTCAACAAAATAGTTAGACTTTGAATGAAATATTTTAATTTCCAAGCAAAAAAAAAAAGAAAATAGTTTAATTTTTAACCAAATAGTTGAATTTTCAATCAAGAATATGATTTTTCAACAAAAAAGTTAATTTGCAACCAAATAGTTCAATTTTCAACTAAAATGACGAATTTTCAACCAAAAAAAGTTAATTTTTCACAAAGTAGTTAAACTCTTAACCAAGTAGTTGATTTTTCAACCGAAAATATGAATTTTCAACAAAACATATAATAGTTGATATTTCACCAAAAAATATTTGAATTTGAAATCGAAAATAGTTTCATTCAATCATAAAAGACGAATTTTGAATTAAATACATGAATTTCCAAGCAAATAGATGAATTTTCAACTAGAAAACATCCATTTTTATTTTAAATATCAATTTTCAACCGAAAATGAGATGGTTACACTTTTTTTTGGAAAAATTAATTCTCAACAACAACAAAATTAACTTCTCATTAAAAATAGTTGAATTTTCTTATTGAGTTCTATTAAATTCCTTTCGCACTTGAACGGAAAAACGAGAAAAATGGGACTTTCCTTAAAAACGAGGAAAAAAGAAAAATTTCTGAAAAAGGGAAAAAGGGGGGTACAGGAAAAGAGTCTGAAGTCCGAAATATGAAAGTGATTGCCAAACTTCGCAAGTTATTATTAAACTGCACCATTGCAGGCCTATCTTTCTCAAAGTTCGCAAACTTTGTTAAGATTTGTCGTCAGGAAACGTACTAAGCGTTCGTTTTTCGAAACTTTTTATATCGGCAATAGGGTCTTATAAATATGTGATATTACATGCAGTGAATTGAGTAAGT
>JAUMHM010084582.1:0-12282 GCA_032362435.1 Melikaiella ostensackeni
TTTTCCGGGTATGTAATAACCATATTGTAAATCTTTTCCAATTTTAAATCTTATATCATCATTCCAGAACATTTTTATAAATTTTTGTTTAAAAGATATAAGGTCATCGTTAAGATTTTCACGAACTACATTCCATCATTCTCTGGCCATGCCTTCTAGACAGGATTAGATTACAATTGGGAGATCATTTTTCCTGACATCAATTGCTCTTACATATTGATCGAAATCGTTCAAAAACATCATAGGATGCTCACGACTAGTGCCGGAAAATTTTGGAACGGGATAATTTTTCAACCATGGAATTCTTACATTTGAAGTGCCGATGTTTCTATCTACTCGCGTTTGTGGCGTAAATTGTTGTTCTTCAACATCCTGTAATCATTTTCTATTTTGCATATTCGTAACGATTAAATCAGCTTGATCTTGATGTAGATCTGCGGTGACTTTTACTAAAGAATCAACTTCCTTTTCAACATCGACAATGTTTTCTTCTGAATAACCACCCTGAGCATCGTATCTTCCATTTTGACTGCTGTTTTGTCTCTCGATTTTTTTAGCCAAAGCTACTGCAAACGAGTCTACTCTTTTATTTAATTCGGCGATATCTTTATGGCTTTTCACGCGATTTTTTCGAACGGATGCAATCACCCTATTTTGACTCCTAAATGTTTTGTTAACATAATTTGTATTTTCTTCATCTCTGCCTGTATGTAATTTAATTCCTCTTCACCGGAGTCTACCTCATTATTAATAGGGCTTTACGCTTGTAATACATTGGTGTTCTTTTCGTTTGAATTATCTATGCTTTGAGCGATATCCGTCGTACTATTCGCAATATTGACCTTTGATCGATCAAGATTTTCAAGTTGATCTTGGTTTGAGCAATGATCACTATCGATTTGTGAATCTTCAAAATCGGATTCATCGGTTGATTCGTCAAGTACTATTTCTTCTTTATTTTCGAAAAATGGTTTTGGCAATTTAATCTTCTTTTTAATTTTCCGTTGAGGGTTATTTATAATATAATATAATATAATATTTAAGGGTTTAATAATATTATTTTAATAATTTAGTTTAATTTTTTAATATTTAGTTTAATAATAATATTTAAGAATATAATCAATTCCTATAGGATACGTGAATTCTGTATATCAGAACTTGTCAATTATTTGAATCGTGATGCGCCTGGCGAAAGTTAAGAAACTCTAATTGGATTTTCAACCCATCAACATATGGGAGCTCATCCAATGGTATTTCTGCAACGTCAGACACGATTTATCACGATTCAAATAATTGACAAGTTCTGATATACAGAATTTACGTATCCTATAAGAATTGATTAAATTCCCAGAATGGATCCTGGATTCTCTTATCCGAACACATAGAAAAAGCGTCAAAATGCAGGTAAAGAAACAAAAACCAATAATTTAATGGGCAATATATTAAGTCTTAAAGAAAGAGAAAATGTCACAATTTGAAATTAGGAAAATGAAACGATATCTCGTGGCAAACATGCTACTAAAAGTTTGCACGAAATTTAGTTTCATTTATTAAGATCAATTTATAAGAGAAGTCCTAGTGGTCCACAATTGAGGGATGGGAGATAATTTATGATCTACAATGTGAAATCTGGTCTGTGAAAATTAAAGCGCGTCATCGGAATACAAAATAATGATTGGTAATTTCCATGAAATTGGAGCGATTGAATAGAAAGCGTAGAGTTGATCCAAAATCATAATGGGTCAAAGCAATATCGATCGATGGCGAAAAGGTTTAAGGACAACTCGATTCTCGTTTCTATGGGCTCATTTCCTTTGATGAAACACGAAATAAAATCAACTATGACTTTTCAAGGAGAACTATTAATACAAGAGCGATCATCGACAATGGATTGACGGACAGCTTCATCTTGTGAATATTTCTTTGGAGAAAGCTACATTAAAAATTATGGAATTGAAATTGAAAATAAAATAAAATTCGTTCTTAACGCTAATCGAAAATCTTATTAGGGAAATACTCGTATAGTGTCTGTGGTAATTGTTGTAACTAATCGGGTATTTCGTTTCAGGTTTATCGTCCTTCCAGGATTGGTGCCGATGTATATACTCGGGACCAATTTCCTGATTAGGACAAATTAAATCGTCGAAAAATCAAATTTCTTATGAATACCATTTCCATAAGAGTGATGTTCGATACAGTTAAATTGAGAAGCAATTATCCTATATAAATAAAGAAAAATTGGAACTGCCCCGACAAATCCAGATGTTAGAAAGACAGCAATAATTAATGCTCTATTCAAATATACCTGTATAATAGCATTATTATTTGAATAATGTTACAACTGGTACCCCTGGTTGGACACAGAAATTCTTAAAAGAGAAGAGAGTTGCGACTTTTCATCGATCTATAGCGTGGAATATACGAGAATATGAGAATTAGCAAACGAGTCGCGTCACCAAGCATCGCGTGGTCTCTTGAGTCGTGTGTATTACAGCACCATTGCATTTGACCGCGAAGGGGTCGCAAAACCATAATAGAAGCAAACTTAAATCTTTTCGACATTGTCGCAATCTATACCTCAATTTAGATGCAAATGAAAGTTTTTAATGCGGTTTAATAATCTTATTTAAAACTCAGCTTTTGAGAAATTAGATTTGAACTTCAAAAGATGAACAATAAGAATTTTTTTCCACAATTTTAGAAACAAAAATTATCTTTCAAAAATGGCAGAGAAGGAAACAACTGAAAATAACCCTCAACGGAAAATTAAAAAAAGGATTTAATTGTCAAAATCATTTTTCGAAAATAAAGAAGAAATAGTACTTGACGAATTAACCTATGAATCCGATTTTGAAGATTCACAAATCAATAGTGATCATGGCTCAAACCAAGATCAACTTGAAAATCTTGATCGATCGAAGGTCAATATTGCGAACAGTACGACGGATATCGCTTAAAACATAGATAATTTAAACGAAAAGAACACATGTCTATTACGAGCGCAAAGCGCTATTAATACTGAGGTAGATTCCGATGAGGAGGAATTAAATGACATAGAGGCTGAGATAAAGAAAATACAAATCGATGTCAACAAAACACATAGGGTCAAAATAGGGTAATTGCGTCTGTTCGGAAGAATCGCGTGAAAAGCCATAAAGATAATGTCGAATTAAATAAAAGAGTAGACTTCTTTGCAGTAGCTTTGTCTAAAAAAATCGAGAGACAAAACAGCGGTCAAAATGAAAGATGCGATGCTCAGGGTCGTTATTTAGAAGAGAACATTGTCGAGGTTGAAAAGAAAGTTGATTCTTTAGTGAAAGTCACCGCAGATCTACATCAAGATCAAGCTGATTTAATCGTTACGAATTTGCAAAATAGAAAACGATTACAGGATGTTGAAGAACAACAATTTATGTTAGAAACGCGAGTAGATAGAAACAGAGGCACTACAAATGTAAGAATTCCATGGTTGAAAAATTATCCTGTTCAAAAATTTTCCGGCACTAGTCGCGAGCGTCCTATGATGTTTTTAAACGATTTCAATACAAAAACCCTTTTGAGTACGATCAGCGAAGATCAAATTTTGGAAATATTCAATCTAAATACCAAAATAACTATTCAGATAGAAACCACGATTATGATCGACAAGATCGATATGAGAATCAAAATAAAAATCATTATAATCGGAAACGATATGACGGTAGAAATCGACGCTTTGAAAATCGACAAAACCAAGGTGCTTACAACAACATGAGTCGTGAGCATCAAGGTTTTGAAGTTGAAAATCGTCAACATCGAACAATTGATAATCGGGAGTCAATTTATGATGCGTTCGCTGATCGACCTCGTAATTACCAAAATAATAAGGGTCAATGGTTCAATGGTCCTAATTACGCCAATGCAAATAATTCTCAAAATAATAATTCTTATATTAATAGAAATCAGAGACCTTTGAGTGTTACGGTAGAGAATGGAATCTACAAGCGAGAAAATAATGGTCCCCAAAATGTAAGCTCTAGAAATGGGCAGAATGAACCGCTAAATGATAGAAAAAACGTGAGCAAAAATAATGAGATAAATCAAATACCCTACAATAATTATGGGAATAAGCGTACTCATTGTTTGGAAAATTATGTTGCGAATGAAGATTTTTCTAATAATCACGATGACTTGGGAAATGCCCGAGCCTTGGCTTGGTTAAATGTAATACGATAGAGGCAAGTCCGGGGCCTACCAATTTAAAAAAAAACCTCTTCCGTTAGATATGCGCGGAGATTTATTGGAAAATGAAGATACTGAGATAATAGGGAATCTTGATGAATGTCCAATATTACAAATAGCGATACAAAATATAAACACAAAAGCGTTAATAGATACAGGCAGCGAGGTTACATGTATCTCAGAAACATTTTTTGAAACTAATATTGAAGCATTTAGAAAGTGCGAATTGTTACCAATAGTAGGCACAAGCATAGTCGGTGCTACAGGAGCGAAGCCTGTGAAATTAAAACATCAAGTATATGCATTAGGTATTATTCAACGTTCGAATAGTGCGTATGTTAATCCATTGGTAATAACCACAAAAAAAGATGCATCAATTCGCATATGTTTAGATGCGCGTAAGCTAAATGAATTAATGACAAATGACTACGTATGCGCTGAACCAACCGAGGTTCTATTTCAGAGATGTGCTAGAACAAAAGTTATGTCAACTTTAAATCTTGTGAGTAGTTTTCGGAAGGTGCAATTGCACCCGAATTTAATGAAGTATACGGCATTCTTGCATGAGGGAAAATGTTACGAATTCAGAGTTACTCCTTTTGGATTAAAAACGAGCACAGCGGCTCTAGTTAGGGCTTTAGAATTAGTCTTGAGAGGGATAGGAGATTTTGTAATAACGTTTATTAATGACATGCTATGTACTTCGCAGAACATCACACAACATTCAAATCATCTAGAACTGCTTTTCCAACGCCTACAGGATCACAATGTAACGGTTAATTTCGAAAAATCTCACTTTTTCCGTCCGGAATTAAAATTTCTATGGCACATCCTTACGCCTTCAGGAATAAAACCAGACCCATGCAAAATTCAAGTTATTCATGAATTTCCAGCACCAAGAAATTCAAAAGAATTGAGGGGATTCTTAGGTCTTATAAATTACTATACCAAGTTCACTTGTGAACATGCCAAAGAAATAGTTCCTCTACTTGAATTATTGAAAGTGGGAAGTAAATGGATCTGGGATTTGGAAAAAGATGATGCATTCAAGAAAGTAAAGGGATTATTCTATGAATACGTGATTCTCATATATCCGGACCTTAGCAAACCGTCCTACCTACAAGCGGACGCCAGTGACGTGGCATTAGGGGCCGTACTCTATCAAACCAATGAAATAGAAGAACACCTACCTATCTCTTTCGCAAGTCGAACACTGTAAGGGTCTGAATTATCATATTATACCACTGAAAAGGAATTGCTCGCAATTGTATGGACACTTATGAAGTTCAGATAATATGTTTCAGGTGCAAAAATAATTATCAGCATGGACCATAAAGCACTTAAAATTCTCAAAACGTGTAAATTGGTCAGTGGAAGACTAACGAGATGGCGTATGGCCATCCAAGATTATTGGTTTGAAATAGAGTCTTGTGAGGGTAAAAACAATATAGTTGTAGATGTTTTAAGTAGGATGCCATCACAAGAAGCGGGATATCCGTTTGATTTAAGTAAAGGGAGAATTTTCTTATATGCACCAGCTAAGAGGCCATCATGAGTACTACGAGAACGATGAAAAATTTCATAAATGAACAAAAGGAAGACCCCTTTCTACAAAGAAGATTTCAAGAAATCAAACAAGAAAAGACAAAAAAATTAGAAATCTACAATAAATTAATCTACCTAACAACGAAAAACGGAAAGAAACTGTGCCTAAATAAAAGCATTATATACAATATAATCGACGAATGCCACGAACTGTATGCTCACACTGGAGCACAAAGAGTGTTTAGAATGTTAAATGAGTACTTTCACTTTCCCCATTTTGCTAAGGTAATCAGAAGAAGATTAGCAAGCTGTGACTCTTGCCAGAAAAATAAAGTCACCAACCAAACTTGCTATGCAGAAATGAGAAATTACTCCCCTAAAAGGCCTGGAGAAATCCTCTTAATCGACTTCTATGGACCATAACCTGCATCCAAAAGAGGGTACAAATACATTTTATCCACAGTAGACACTTTTAGTAAATATGTTAAGCTCTACCCAATTAGGAGAAGCACTGCGAGTACAGCGATAGCTAAAATATTTAAAGATTATATTGGAAAGTACGGGAAGCCTGAAAAAATAGTCACAGATCATAGGACCCAATTTACCTGTGATCAATGGCTCAACAAATTGAGAGAAGAGGGAATCACCGCAGTATTCTCGTCAGTAAGACACCCCCAAAGCAATATAGTTGAAAGAATGCACAAAGAATTGTGAAGGTTTTTCAGGACACTCATAAAAGAACGACACAACACATGGTGAAGCTGGATACGCATTATAGAAAATTGTATGAATGAAACGCACCATGAGACAACCGAATTTACCTCAGTCAAAATTCAGCTCAATATCAAGCCTAAAGGAGCCTGGAAAAATTGGCTAAAATCACCCCCGTCCACAAATGAAATGGGGTACAAAAGAAAACTAGAGATGACCCAAGACAAAATTATCCGAAAAGGTAAAAGAAAAACCGAAATATTCAACCGGACTCATAAAATCACTAAATTAAATGTTGGTAATAAAGTACTTTTGAAACTGCTAAATAAATCAGACAAAAGTAACAAAATATTGGCAAAATTCTTGCAAATATACGAAGGACCCTACGAGATAAAAAAAGAAATAGAATCCGGCACATTTATCCTGTGGGATCCTGTAAAAGAAGAGGAGAAAGGAATGTATCATTTTCAGGATCTGAAAAGATTCATCTCAAGAAAAGAAGAGGACAACTTCGACAATTAGTGCATAATTATAGAAAATAAGCAAGATAGGATAAGAGAAAATAAAACTTAAAACTTATGAGCAAAGAAACGCCATACAAGCGAAATTAGAATAGAAGAAGTTAAATATATACTAAGTAAGAATGTTAAATAGAAAAATATATAGATAATAAGTAAGATTGTTAAATAGAAGAATAAGAAGCAAAAAAATAGCATTGGAAAAATATATATAAATGCAAAAACAAAAGAAAAAATAAAGAGAAAAGAAAGAAAAAAAATTCTACATAGAAATTATTAAAAGACATAAACAAACAGGAAGAATTAAAAAAACGATAAAAAAATTACTTAGGTATATGGCAAACGAAAACTAGATAAACGAAATGGAAATTGTAATCGTCAGAAACAAACTATACATATATTAAGAAACAATAACATTGAATCAGATTCAATGCAAAAGTCCTCAGTGCGAATTTGATTTTCGATCAAACAGGATCGCGATGAAGTAATTTACAAATAAGAATTTCTCAAAATTTTTTTTTTAACCATTACAAACGAATGAATTAAATTTCACATTGAATCCCTTCGTTTAGGGGGGCATAGAAAACCCACAGTATTTGAAAAAATTTTAAAACATAAAAAAATCATAGAACCTTTTCGCAAGATGTACTATACATACTTGATTCAGTGACCCATCTACCTCACCCATCATTAACAATTTACCCTCACTTGCCAATTTCTTTTTTTTTATAAACGAAATATCGTTTGAAAAAATTCTTTTTCAAAACATTCTTTCGTTTAGGGGGGCTCTGAAACGGTTCAGTATAATTTCATAATCATATTTATCAACTTGATTGGAGCGGGAGAAGGCATAAGTCGATACGCTACTGAGCGGCTCTCGCGAATTCTTATGCGAAGGGGTAAGATATATCACATGCAACGGTTACGCAAAACCAGAAGAATTGCGTGCGCAATGAGGATTATTAAAACAAGAGCGATAATCGAGATTGGATTGACGGACATCTTCATCTCGTGAATATTCCTTTGAAGAAAACTACATTAAAAATTTTGGGATTGATATTTAGAAGAAAGTAGAATTCGTTCTTATCGCTAATTGAAAGTCTTATTAGGAAAATACAGTTTCTATGGTAATTGTTGTAATTAAGCGGGCATTTCGTTTCAGGTTTATCGTCCTCCGAGGATTGGTGCCGATGTATACTTGGGACCAATTTCCTGATTAGGACAAATTAATTCGCCGAAAAATCAAATTTCTTATGGATAAAACTTTTATAAAGAGTGATGTTCCATACAATTAAATTCAGAAGCAATTATCCTACGTAACTAAAAAATTGAAGCTGACACGCCAAATCCAGGTGTTAGAAAGACATCAATAAATAATGCTCTGTTTATATATAATAGCATGAGAATAATGTTACACTATCTATGTTTGTTTATCCACATACTTTCTACATATTCTAAGTTTTCTTAATATTAAGCTTCCGTTTTACAAATCAGCTGCTCGTTTATCAATCATAACCAACAACTTAATGTTGTATTTGTTTCCGCCTTTTTTTAACATGTAATTTCATTAGACGGTTCAGCCCCCTTTTTTTGGAGGTTAAACGAACTGAGTACTTTTTGACTTTATATACATTGACGTTACACGTCTCGTTGAATTTCATAGCGTCTTTTTTTACACTATGAAACAGGTAATTCTCCCCTTAATTTCTGGATTGTAAACAAAGAAAATATTTTATTTAGGGTAAATTTTTCATTACTTTCTACTGTTTCTTAAACTATGATTGTTTTTCAATTTTAAGTTTTTTCTTATGTATTTGGCATTAAAGTTTAGCATCCAAAAATTTGTCTGATTCTAGTTTAATTCAACCTTGAAAAAGACACAAAGCCGTGTCGAAACGTCGGTGTATGGACTTGGACACTTTTACTTATTTAAAATAAAAGTTTGATTTTCTTATTTGGAACGGATGACCAACATGATTATTCCTTTTTCTCCTCTCTGAGAAATTGTTTTACATCTCAATCACGTTCGGAAAAGGATTTATCTGCGACATTGATTTCTGAGTTTCTGAAAAGGTGTCGCAGGGGATTATTGTTTTAGGCGGAAAGTTGCGAGTTCAAATATCGCACCTAATTTTTTTATAATTTCTAAGAATTGCATTTATTCATTTGAAAGCCTATTTATTCACTTCCCTTATAGAATTAATTAGCTCTTCGCAAACAATAAATATTCAATAATTTCGTTGAACAAAAAACTGTCGTTTTCCTATATTTATCAAGTCTTTCCTATTCCACATTTTTTTGAACACCACTTTCCTATTTTAGTTTAATAATCTAAGAACTAAAAGGGAAGTAAATAAATGTGCGTTTAAAAAAATAAAAACTAATTCAAAACAAAATTGGAAAAAATTGAAGGGGCGAGATTTGAATTCACAATCTTCCGCCTATCAGTCAATAACGTTACCAGCCGGCTCTGATGCCTGTTGAAAGATTTTTTTACGACCCATATGAAGTATTTGAACATTCTCAAATCAACGATTAAGATTCTTAGATTCTTAGATCGAAAAATTAACATCTTTGTATATATTCTTAAAGACATTTTTCTCGGAGGTGGCTGGAAAACGCATCTTACCGCTTTGGTAACTCTTAAAAAAAATTGAATCTAAACGAAAAAAAAACGTCTGGCCCTTCCCTTATTAGAAACCGACAGAATATACACAAGCCGGTAGGAAAATTCTACTGCATCTGCACAAGTGCGAGATTATTATTTACTCTTAATTATACTAATAACGTCTGTCAGTTCTTGGGTTCGCTTGCTAATTACTTTCTATCGTTACATCGCACGATCCGAAAAACTACAATGTTCATTCGTTTCCATTACTATATTGAACATCATACTCCCGTCAAATCATGTTAAAAATTATCGCAACGCCACTTTGTACAACTTTTAACCAACTTTATTTTTATGGTTACTGAACATATTTTCTCCGTGTGGAAAAAATTCCGTAGCTTAGTGGCAGCGGTCCTAAGGGTTTGATTTGATTCACCTTTTGTAGAATTAAACTTGTCGTCACATCCATAGCTTTACGGCACTTACGTCTTGCACAGTAGTGTTCCACTGTACTTGAAGCTCTGCAATAAAATTTAAAAATTAATGGAGAGTGTTTGAATAAAAACCCACCAGGGATTGCAACCTCTACATAGAATAGACCTTTGAAGTTTGATAATTTTGAGAATAGTTCTATGGGAATCGAAAGAAAATTTTATAGAATCAAGAACCCTATACCGTATAGCCCTATTTCAGGATTGCTTTATCATTATGTTCCGGTGATAAAAAAATCGAGAGAGTGACGAGGCACGCAGAAGTTAAGACTATACTTTTTTGATTCGCTAGCCTGAATGTGTGTGATGATAGTAGAAAGTTTGACAGTGGATTCACATGAGTCGCCCGAAACATAACACGGAGAGTCTAGATGCCAAATGCCTACTAGGGTGGAGCTAAGAATTAAGATTATGGAACTCGAAATTGGAACTACGAGGAAAAGTAGTAGTAGCCTCCAACTTGCGTGTTAGCGAAATGTGCTTTGAAAAACTTTTATTTTCATAGTTTTTATATTTTCGTGTATGTCAATTCTTTTAATGTTTAGTCTTTAAGTTTAACTTTTTTTATTTTAACTTTGGAATGGTCAACTTAGTTCTAATTGCACAGACCATTAGATAGCACTTCAGTTAATCTCTATTCCCAATTTGAAAAAATTTCGAAGTGAATTACTTTATTCTGATGATACCTCACTTAACGTTCTCTAGGCGATAAGTTATGTTCATTGAACCTCTACTCGTATTTTCAAAAAACAATTTTAAAATCTACAGAATTATCGAAATAATTTTGGCACTTGTTTGAGTCATCTGGAATGGTAAAAATGCATTGGATAAAAATTTAATAAGTCTGGGAAATCATAAATGTAAACACAGTACATTTTTTTTAAACCGAGTTGTGTGCTCTTTTTAATTATCTTTTTTTTCTGTTGACACGAAAAGATATTTCTTCAACACGTGCGTCAAAAGCGCAGGTTTTCAAGTGTATGAAGCGGGCTACAAGTTGCTGTTTGTTGAACAAGGAAAAAAAAATGGGGAAAAAACTCGACAACAGGGGAAAAAACTCATAACAGGAGAAAAACCTCTAAACGTGCTGCTTATGGGTTCGTATATCAGTTCAAAGGCGTAGAATTTAAAAATAGTAGATTGTGTATCAAAAGCGTGAGAATGTAGTGGTCAGTGAAGAGGGAAGATTTCGTGAGTTTTCCCTCTCTCCTAGGACGGGCTTAGACATACCAATTAAAACCAAAAACCTCTTCATTCGAACCCCATTACTGCCCGCGGAACCGCGTTGTTGTTGCGGGCAAGCTCCTTACGGAGCAGGTAGGCCTCTTGCCTTCCCCTCGCCAATAAATCTATTGACTGTACGGCTGCGATTTTGAGGTGTTCCCTTAAGTTCAACCTCTTTATTCAGCCACAGGTACTTCAGGCTCTTGCTTCACGCGACTTCGGGTCCGCCTAGAATAATCTTACGTAAGTAAAAGGATCTTCTGTCAGTGACGAGTAGCGCCTCGATCTTTTCCAGGGCCACCTCTAGGCCTTTGGCATCCAGCCAGTACTTCACTCGCCTCAGACTTTCATTGATCCTCAACTCCAGGATCCTTGCCTCATCAGCGGTACACACATCAAGTGCGTCATCCGCTAGGCCGATGATCCTAGGCCGAACTGGTTTTCCGATAGAGCATGATCTCCTTGCGTATGACTGAAGTCTTTGTAGAATCATGTCCTCCAGAAGCTTCCCCATTGTACACAACAGGCATATTGGTCTGCAGGATGAGGCCTTATCTAGAGGTTTCTATCCCTTTCTGAGCAGGACCAGCCTCTGCTTTTTCCAATTGCCGAAGAACCTTTCCTCTCGCAAGCAAGAGTTGAAAGCAGCGCGGTATCAAATGTTCGCATGCAGCAATTACTTTTCGCTTTGCCGTCCGCACCCAGTCCTCCATCTTCTATGCCGGGCCAACTCAACCAAGCTCATCAGTGAGCTTGGTTTCCTCGAGAACATCCCGTAGTTTGTCCCTGCTGAGTCGCTTAATGTTCCAGGAGGCGTGGCCTCTCCTGGCGCCCCTTCTTTCCACTATTTTCTTGCGCCTTTCCCTTATGCTGAACTCGATGCACTGGTGATCGCTCACGGTTGTGTCCTCGAGAACCCACCAGTCGCTTATCTTTGACGCTAGCCGGAGTGACGTTATCATGA
>JAUMHM010084583.1:0-12282 GCA_032362435.1 Melikaiella ostensackeni
GTCTCTGGACTCCTAAAAAGTTTCTGACGTAGTTATCTTCTGTTATGTATAATCAGCATGTTATTTACCATAAAATGTAAGTATTTGTCATGGCGGGCGGCCATTATGTTTTACTAATAATAAATCGCTTAGTTTCGTGATCGTTTTCTCACGTGCGCCAGATGGGATCGGATTTTGTTGAATCGATCGGCCGCGGGTCGAATGTCGAAAATTATTACATTCGGTTCACGTCAAAATCGCTTTTAAAATCGGATTGAATTCTTTTGCACACGTCTAGTATGAACCTTTCAAATCATGCTTATCATTTAACATAAATAAATTCAAGAACAATAAAATTTGACATATATAGTTTTCAAAAATAACTGGAACGTTCATATTAGATTCAATTTTTTTGAACTTACAATTAGTAATCTCATAAATTTCGAGAAATTGAAAAAGAAAAATTTTAAGAACCAGTGGATGTTTTATTAACAGTTATGAAATTATCATCTTGTAAAATCTTGTTTCTTGGTGTTTATATTTACACGCATTAAACTTAGCCGTAATGAGCGAGATATGGAATTGTTGACACACTACCAAATAAAATTCAAAATATTTCTTCACGCAAATGTCTGTTGATTAAAGAAGGAAACGATTGAAAGTAGAAAGTCCAAAAATAATTCTGGCAAAATATGAAACAGGAATCTTTTCAAACATTTGAAATATAAATCAAAGTATAACTTTTGAATTTTGTATCACGCCATTTCGAATATTGACCCTATTCATAAAAGTAATGATGAAATATACATGTAGGCGTCCAGATGAAAAGGCTCCTTATGGCCGGTTCTTGTTTAGGAGATATTCGCGTTTTTCTAAGTCAGGGTCAAAATGATTATTTTCGAGTCTGAGTGGGGGATGATAGTAGGACCTATACTGACGATATTGGTACTACCCTGCTTGAAATGACAGATAGGATCCGATAGAGACAGATAGGGTTCGGAATTTCTGCGTTTCTATCCGGATTGGCTTAAAAGCCAGGGCAAACTGAGAAACATATTTTTTATATTTTTTCCTTTTGCGCATTTATCAATAGGTGGGTTCAAAAATGTTAAATTTGAAATTGTTATGTTATCAAAAAATATTTTCATATGAAACTTGGGTGAAAAATTTGTGATGGCTGGATATATTATTACGGTAATTATCATCATAAAATGTTGAACACTTTTCTAAATGAAAAATACTTGGATCTGGAGGGCCTAACTGAATTTGCAGCTTAAAAAATTTTAAATGCGATACAAAATTTAAAATATTTTAAGCAAAATATTCTACAAGCATGTTAGAAATGATTTAGGAAAACGATTGCGTTCAGAGCTATTCTAACTTGAATGTTGAATGTAAAGATTCAACCGAAGGTTGAAAATTGGAACGAATGAGTCGTAAAAATTAAAGAAAAATGTATATTTACTTTTGTATATCATTTTTATAAAAATCAGCTTTTGGCGTTAAATAAAAATATACTTATTAGATTCAGTCACCTTGCTTATTTTGAACTTGCAAATAATTGTTGCAAGTCTCGTTTCCTATATGGTGCCATTTTTATACGTGTCTAAATCAGTCAAATCATTAAATTACTTGTTAGTCAGATCGTGGTTGACATCTTACTTTACCATAATTACTTCAAATTAACTGATTTTCAGTCAAATTTCAATTAATCGTTCTGCAAATTTAACTAGTTTTTATAAATATAAGTTACTCAAATATTATTTTGAATTTTTGGTGATCTATTTGGCTTTAGAGTTTAATGATTGAATACAATTTAAATTGCTTCAAACGTTTCGGCACACGATAGTGATATATTTAGTATTAGAAATACCCTTACTTGTACTTTTTTCAGAAATAAAATCCACTGAAGAGGGCCACTATCGTGTGCCGAAACGTTTGAAGCAATTTAAATTGTATTCAGTCATCGGACACTAAAGCCAATCAGAACATCAAAAATTAAAAATAATTTTACGATTAAGGGTCAATATAATCCCCCCTATACACATTATGGTTACTTAAATATTAGTGAAAAAAATTTCAACTATTTTTTAGTCAAATGTCATAACCCAAAGGTAAAATTTAACTAAAGTTTGACTAATAATTAATAATAATTACTCACAACTGAATAATCAGTACCAGTGACGGGTGTTTTGATTTTGAATAAGTCATTCCTAACTAATTTAGATTTAAAAGAAGTTCAAACATTCATTGAAATTATATATCATATTGCTGGCTATGATTTTTTTTTGAAAACTACATTCGGGAAGACCAATATGCTATAGATTTTTTTCATAGAAGAAAGATTTATTTGGACCCTCATTTATTATTTTAGCATTTGAAATACCTTTATTAATCAAGAAAATATGTGCCACTGAGAAGTATATCAAATTTTCTTGAATTTTATAAATTATGGCTGATAATTCTGTCTGAAAACCAAATCTGGATTCATAAAATTTAAGCACATCTTCGAGCTCTAATTTAAACAAATAATAGATAATAAATAATTATTCCGAAGAATACACTCAATGATGTAAAAAAAACCAATCTTGCTCAGCGAATAGCACTGTTCGAAACTGGAGTAACGTTTTTTTTCTCAGGATACTGAAAGACTGATAGAGCCAGATAAAAAACCGTTTTTGGTCTTAGACGGAAATAGTCACGCCACTTGAGTTCCGACAAAGTGCCGGATAGGGCCAGATTAGATTCCGTCAGACAAACAACTTAAATTTCTGTTCCTGGTGTCCGCTTGGAAGCTGTATAGAACCAAATAGCAAACCGTTTTCGATCTTAAACTGAAGCACTCACGCAACTTAAGTTCCGACAAAGTGCCGGACAGGCCTAGATGACATTCTGTCGGGCAAATGATTCAAATTTCTTCTTTCGATGTCCGCTTAAAAGCTGTATGGAGCCAGATAGAAAACCGTTTTCGGTCTTACACGGAAACAGTAACGAAACTTGAGTTCCGGAAAAGTGCCGGATAGGGCCAGATAACATTCCGTCGGGCAAATAATTCAAATTTCTTTTTCCGATGTCCACTTGAAAGCTGAAGAAAACCAAATAGAAAAACCGCCTTTGTCCTTAGATGTAAACAGTCGCCCAACTTGAGTTACGACAAAGTTCCGGTTAGGACCAGATTAGATTCCATCTGGCAAATAATTGAATTTCTGTTTCCGATGGCCGCTTGAGAGCTATATAGAACCAGACAGAAAATCGCTTTCGGTCTCAAACGGAAACAGTCACGCAACTTGAGTTCTGACAAAGTGCCAAGTAGGGCCAGGTTAGAGTCCGCCGGGCAAATAACTTAAAATTCTGTTTCCGACGTCCGCTTGAAAGCAAGTTAGAACCAAATAGAAAACCGTTTTCGTTCTCAAATGGAAACAGTAACGCAACTTGAGTTCCGGCAAAGTGCCGGATAGGGACAGATAAGATTCCGTCGGAGAAAGTAAATTAAATTTCTGTTTCGGATGTCCGCTTAAAAGCTGGATAGAGACAGATAGAAAACCGTTTTCGGTCTTATACGAAGACAGTCACGCAACTTAAGTTTCGACAAAGCGCTGTACAGAAGCGAATAAAATGCCCCTCTCTTTATTTCATCCTAAATGAAATCCGGATACACCCGCCAGTTTCCCGCGTAAGATATTACAAACCGAATAAGAACCAGACAGGGGCAAAACAGAATCCGAAATGGGCTATCCGGTCCCTTAGCCGGTTTTGTATCTGACTCTCTTGGATCCTATTCGTCATTTTAAGCAGAGTATACTTATGTCCCAAAGAAAAATTGGAAGTGGGTGTATTTCATGTTTAATGGAAAAGTATAACATGTGCGCTTGTAGCGCTGGCTAACTTTGGAGGCGTTTTTCTCGAAAAACGGTTTTTCGAACTTAAGATATTGAAAATGTCCCGGCCACTCATTTTTCAACCTTGAACGTTCGTTTTGGGCTCAAAGTTACGGGAATTTATATGGCTATATGATCCTATACGACAAGACTCCCCACGGCAGGTCTCCCAGGGCATCACCTCCTACAAAAAGTAGTCTTCACCAGTTATGTCTTCCCACTCGCTCAAGGCTTCCCTGGGCATCCGTCCCCAAAAGCAGAATTCAAAGTCCCCTGATAAGAATTTAACCAGAGCATTCCTACCCACAAAATAAAGACCCCCCCTCCCTGGCATGTCCTTCCAACAACCAAGCCTAAGAGCACTCGGGTTCATGTTTCCTGGAGTATGACTTCTCGAAGTATAGGATGAATAAACCACTTTGGATTCAGGCTGTATCGGTCAGGACTCCCCACAGGGCATCGGTTTCGGAAAGCACACCTCAAAATCAAGAAAAAGCTATTAGTAGCTGCCTATTAACATCGGGTAAGTCTTCCTACAGGGTCGCATTTTAGGGCATCACTCGCCAAAGTTAGAAAAAAACACTAAGTTGTTGCCTGACAACTTCAGGCAGGTCTTCCCACGGGGTGGCAGTTTCGGGCATTACTTTTCAAAGCTAAAAAACCCTCAGTGGTTTCCTGGCAATATCAGACAGTTCTTCCCAAGGGGTGGCCTCTTCGGGCATTACTGAACAAAGTTAAAATACGCTAAATAGCTGCCTGGCAACATCGGGTCGGTCGTTCCACAGGGTGTCATTTTTGGGCATCACTCCCCAAATAAGAAAAAAAAGTTAAGAAAAAGTTGCTGAGAATAGGAGTTTGATTGTGTGATCCGAGTGTGAATTGAGGAGTGTATCACAGGTGATAAACATAGGTATCCACCTCCAAGAGAATCTATCTTATGAAGATCCGATCACGCACGCAGTCAACAAGGCAATTAGATCTCTGGGGTTTATCCAAGGAACGCCTCTAAATTCCATCATTTGCTGACACCAAAGGTTTTGTACTACATGATTTGTAATGATGGGCTATCTTAGTTTAAGTTATTTTCATCCTACCTTGATTTTATATTTTTGATGTGTAAGCATCATAGACCTCGATACGGGGAGTCGCGACTGAGTCGAGTGAAACCATGGCTCGAAAGTGTAATGCAAGATGTCTCCGCAACGTCGATGCAGCATCAATGTGATGCGCGCTGTGTCGACGCTATGTCGATTCATAAAGTCCTATTGTAGAGAGATCTTCAAGGCTCTGACACAAGCGCTGTGTCGTGTGCCTTGCTTCTTTTTACCCACTCAAAGGAGCCCTTCAGTTATTCTTCCGACTTTGTAGAGTATTCTTCCACATATTGTTATGTGTACGAAAGAATCATTATATATATAGTTTATATATCTTTTTATATTTTATATTTTGACAAATTTTTTTTACTGCGTACAGTATTCTTCTATATATTAAAATGTGCATGGAAAAGTGAAAATTATTTTTTTGACTTCTGCTTTATGTAAGATTTGAATTTCAGTTAACTTTTACCGAAGATGTTTACACATAAGTCTGTCTTGGGTCGTAGTTTAGGACGCCCGTGATGTTTTTTTCTGTATAAAGGGCCGTTATCCGGTTTATTTCTTAAACAAATAAATAAATAAGAAAATAAAATCCGCCCAAGATTGAGAACATTTAAAACGGCTTTCGAAAATATAATTTAAAAATTGTAAAGGGTACAGTCAATGCGGGCGAGCGTGATACAAAATTCAAAGGTTAGGCTTTGATTATCGATATTGCAAATATTTATGAATAGTATCGTTTAAGATTTTGCTTGAATTTTCTTTAAGCCTTTTGCTTTTGATCTTCTTATTGTTTAATCCGTATTTGTTGAAAAAAATGCAACAAAATAAGCTTCTATGTAAGAGAAATTCTATTTCAAAAACTGGATGACACAATTACGAATTTCAGTTTTCTAAAAGCATTTCAGTTTACTCCGAAATAATTAATTAAAACAGTTACTATTGGCAGCTGTCTTCTTTCAATGAATAGTTAGATATATAATGTTTATGGTTAATCAAACAAATATACGAATTGATTGGCTTCTTATTCTAAATTTTCTTCTTATCACACTAAAACCGTTATCGCACTTACGCGTATCGATCCTAACCTTTAGAAAAATGTTGTTAGCATATTTTGATATACATTTTTTTCTATACTTGGCCAACTTTAATTGTACAATTTCACGTGATTCACAGATTTTTTGCGTCGCAAATGTTTTTGTTGGTCGGAATGTCCCACTTTACAAATATCTCATTCGATATTAAATGAACGCAAAAAACTTTTTTTCTGTTCAATTGGAAGGAAAATATTGTATAAGTACGAAAGAAAAGTGAAATTGATGTGAGTCCAAGAAGAGACCATATTGCCTCCCCGCCTTCGGATAGTTGCTGTTTCCGAAGGGGAAAACATGCTTCTCGTTACCAGGAAGCTATACTTCGTGCTTTTTAAACTTCGGAGAGCGATACCCGAAACTGACACCTCGTAGGAAGACCGGGTCCCCACTGAAAATACCTAAATAAGTCGCTTCATAGGATCCCTTATTGGAACCTATATATCCTATATAGGAATCAATACATTTTCCTATTGGGACATCTTATAGGAAGGGACATAGGAATCTATATAGGTTCCTACGTAGGTAACTATGTAGGTTCCTATATAACGAACTATTTCAAAAAAACATTTTCAAAAATTTAATAAAATGCTGCGCAGTAGTTTTCTATGAGACCTACGGCCGCGCAATAATTTTTATTGACTTTTGGATTGTCCAAGAACATATATACACTGAAAGTGTAGGTCTATATTAATATTTTTAATATTGAGAAATTTATAATTATCTTCAAATTAGGTAAATGATATTAGGAACCCTTATAGGATCCTATATAGATACCTATGTCCCTTCCTATAGGTTGTCCCTATAGAGAAACGTATAGGTACCTATATAGGATCCTATATAGGGGTAGGGGGTCTGATGTTGCCAGGCAGCTACTTAGCGTTCTTTAATTTTGAGAAGTGATTCCCAAAACTCGCGCCCCGTGGGAAGACCTGCCTAGTGTTACCAGACAGCTACTTAGTGTTTCTTAGGTTTAGAGAGTGATGCCTGACACCGTCGCCCCATGGAAAGGCCTTCCTCATGTTGCCAGGCAACTACTTAGCGTTCTTTTAACTTCGGGGAGTGATGCCCGAAAGCGCCACCCCGTGAGAAGACCTGCCCAATGTTGCCAGGCAGCTGCTTAGCGTTTTTTAACTTCAGGGAGTGATGCCCGAAAATGCCACCATGTGGAAAGACCTGCCCGATGTTCCCAGGCAGCTACTTAGCTAGCTACTTAGGGTAAAAAATCAACTTAAATGTCTTCAATTGATGATATTATTAGATATAACTAATTTCATTTCAAATTATGCAAAAATTCTAAGCCGTGGTGACAAAATGATTTTTTATTTAGATATATCATTCTTGACTGAAAATTAAGAGACATGCATTTTAATGTTTGGTAAAAAAATGTTCTTTTGAGATTTGACAATCTTTGGAAGTTTATCTGGGAATACTCAAAGAGCGACATACATTTTGTTCAAAATTCTGTTTTTCCGAATAAGCATAGAATATTTGGCTTTTTCCTTTTTTTAGACGTGGAAACTCTTGCTCTATCGAGTAACATCCAGGAAAATGAAAATTTTTATAAAAATGACAATATAGTGGCGGTTTTTCTATAATAATTTCTTAATGGATTTTCTTAAAAGTCTGATTGTTTTAAATATAATTATTTTTCAGAGATAGATGGCAATATTCATTACATCGTAACGCAGTTCATCCCAGAGATATTTTTTATCTGATGGTGAATAAAAAAGTTGCAAACAATTAACAGCTACACACAAAATTCTCAGATAATTGTAGTTGTCAATTGTTTGCAACGCTTTTATACAACTTCAGACAAAAAATATGTCTGGGATTTACTGTGAACGTTTCTGGTAAGCCACTGCTTTACATTGAAAACAAACTTGAATTTTTGAAAACTAGTTAAATTTTGTTCATTTATGTTTTATTTCTCTGATTCATTTTTAATTTTTTTCATAAATTTTGAAAAAGATATTAAAATCCAAGTCCCTTATGTCCGGGAACGTATGATAAAAAATTGAGGATTGAGAAAAAAAAATTTTTTTTCAATTCTTTACGACTCAATCTTTTTCTATCTGTTTGTCAATGAAATTCCTCATAGCAACAGGATATCCCACTTTCATCCCGGCATATCCCTCGGCCATCGTAGGGATATCACATCACGACGGAAATTTAGATATCCACGGGATTCCAAAACGATATCTTGGGATGCTTTTTGAACCTTTTAGGGATATTCAAAAATTCCACATTAGGTATTGCCATTTTTTAGATATCTCACTTGGGACTTTTGAAAAACCAAAAAAAGGTCCGAAAATATTCCAGGGTATCCCAGGAATCATAAATTATACATGTTTTGTGAATATAATGCTCCATTCACTTTTATGAATCTTCTTTTTTTTATTCCACTCGGAGAGAAATTACTAGTGGTACGCACGTAAAAGGTACAAAGTGGTGAGCACAAGGGGAATGAGGAGTGCGAACTACATGAATTCAAGTAGAAAATACATGGCTCCGAGTGATTAACACTAGCCAATGCTTATGCTGGTCGCACATGGTATTCATACTCGTACCACTAGTGAGCGTGTTGTGCGTGACGCATAAGTCCCGCGTGGGGCACAATTGGCCCGTCTATTGATCACTACAAGTCATCTTAGTGGCTAATGCTTAGAGCTCACGGAGTTCGCACTTAAACGCAGTGTATCTGCTGCATGGACAATACTGAGTGCGTCGAGCACGAATTTCTAGCTTTTATCACTCGAACTTCTTGCTCTTACCACTTGAAGAAGTCCAAGTGCTGACTACTCGTTGGTCTCCAGTGCGTGCCACTAGTAATTTCTCTCCGTGCAGCAGCTTGAATTGTTAATTCATGTCAATATTTTCCTATATCTTTCAAATAAAAGGTAGTCCACCTATTTTTCAAGTCCAGCTTTTCCATGTCATTCACGTCAATATTCAATTCTACATCTCTGACAAAATAGTTCTGTCTTTATGTCAATCTCGTTTTGAGTAACTCGGTCTATTCACAGTCTTTTTAAGTCTATTTTTTTCTATCTCTTTATCTTCTAGAATCTTCTCTTTTCTATCCCAGCTTAACATTGTTAATTCAAGCCCATATTTTTATATGCATATGGATTATTTCAAATTATTTAACTCCGAAATCCTCGTCCCCCGCTAACTTCGTAGCCTTGATGCTTCAAGTATTATATTTTATGTATTACTCTTGGCGTCCTAAGCTATATAAGAATCACGAGAAAAATCCAGACTGAATGCGATGTTCATTAAGAATTATTTCATTTGAAAATATCTCGCATAAATCAAGTGTTTTGTCCCCTGATCCAAATCAAAGTATTTGTATGAATCCAAACGAATTTGGAGCAAATTCCAAAAATACAAATTTTTCGGAGTAACTCCAAAATTACTTCTCCTTTTTTTCGACCGTCGTCTTCAATGAAGTTTCGGAAAAAATTATTTTTTCGTCGGTCTATTCATCCCATACGTAAAAAAATAAATAAAAAACGATTCTCTTTTTCAAACATCGTTATTTAATCAACTTTCGCCGTTTCGGCAAACAATGCACACATTAAAATTTTAGCAAGAGAAAATAACACTTATAAAAGACGGATTTTAGAATCAAGTTTTATGAATAAATTTATTAAAATTTCAATAAATTTCCAAAGTGGAACAATGAACATAAATGAAATTTATCAATGCATTATACATTAGATTGTAAAAAATAAAAAATAAAATTAAAAAAAAACTCTCTCCTTTTTTTCACTTTCAAATTTCATGAGTTATGGTGCGGTTTGCTCACCCGTCATTCAATGAAAACTTGATTTGTTCATCGTCGCTCATGTAGTATCGTCCATGATGTAGATTAGATATATATCTAGTGTTGTCCGTTGACAGTTGTATTAAAACAATCACATTTGTTCTTTTCTAAAAATCCAAAAATGCAATTTTTATATAGTGTTGGAGCCTGTTAAAAAATTTCTTTTTTGAGGTTTCAACAAAAGGAAAAAAACAGTTTTATTATGTAAATATTTATTCTAAACAAAAATTTGACAAATTTTATTCTTTCACTAAGTGTCTAATGTTTGACATTGATTTTATTTTTTCTTAATGTTTGACTCCACATACTTTGCACAGGTAATGACAAAAATTTATAGTTATTTAGTTTATGACTTTCACAAACAATTAAAGAATATCACAAGAAACTGCTTGTATTTTTAGAGAAGGAATATTTCCTGAAGAAGGCCCGCATTGTGTGCCGAAACATTGAAAGTTGATTAAAGAACGATGTTTAAAAACTAGAATCGTTCTTTATTCATTTTTTTACATATGGGTTTGATAGACCGAAGAAAAAATAATTTTTTCCGAAGCTTCATTGAAGACGATGGTTGAAAAAAAGAAGAGGCAATTTTGGAGTTGCTCCGAAAAATTTGTACTATTGGAGTTTGCTCCAAATTCGTTTGGATTTAAATCTGTTTTTCTTCGTAAAATATTATCTGCGGAGTAACCAAAAGGATCAAGTGCACTGAGATTAGTTCAATAAACTTTTTGTTTTATTAGGGCTATATTCATGTCCTATTCAGTTTCGTCATATCAACGTACAGGTTTTATAATATTTCCTAATCTTATTATTTAAAGTAATATGCATTAAAAATCATGTCGAGCGATTCATAAGATAGTATTGTAGAATCAGAGGGTTCATCATCAGAACCAGTGTCTGAACCGGAACCTCCAAAAAGAAAAAAAAGGTGTTCGTAATGAAATACATTACAGAAGAAATTTGATTAAAAATGCAAAGGTTGCAGGAGAAAAATACGTGAATTGGAAAGGAAATATAGTTGAAAAACGAAAAACTCTTGATCCTTGCAAGTAAATTTCAATAATAGTATAAATTATAATTCATTTAGGATCATTATTTTTCTTTATTGTTTAAAGTGTTCTCTTTCTTTTAATGCATAAGGAAATATGCAAATAGATATACATAAAAATATTTCTAAAAACTTAAGTGCAAAAAACAGTGCTTTAAGCATTTTGGTCAAATTGATCAGGCTACTTCATTATCCACCTTTAACAGTCTTCATAATAAGAATGAGCAAGATGTGTTTCTACAACGTCTCATTTTATTCAATGATCCGAAACGTATTGAAAAAGCAGGAAACAAAAGACCGAAGTCAAGTATTTTGTGATGAATCGTGGAAAAACAATTCAAGTTTGTCACTCTGCTTTTTTGAGCTTGCACGGTGTAAAAAAAAGAGAGTTTATCGAATATGCAATTTTTTATCACGAGGAGAAGTATCTTGTCATAAAAGAGGTAAATCTAAAAAAAGGCAATGCAATAAGTCCAGAAACGTGTGAATTAATAAAGGAGCATATAGAACAATTTCCAGTGAAAATCTCACATTACAGCGGTAAAGAATTTATGTCTTTCGATGCAAGATTAAATACGACTATAATGTACAAAATATTCAAAAATAAACATCTGAATATTGAAATAAGTTACTGGTTTTATTGACAGTACTTCAAAAAAATTTTAATCTTTGCTTTGGTAGACCCCAAGTTGACATTTGTTCAATTTGTCAAATAACGGGTGCATTATTACGTAGTAATAATATTATAAATGCAGAAAAACAGCGTATTACTGCCGAACTTATAGTATACAAACACGTAGCAAAAAAGTTTTATACTAAAATACAATCTGTTCGAAAGCTGTGTGAAATGTGAAACGATGTTGCTGGAATCTGTTTAGATTACATATCAAATTTGCCATTGCCACATCTGTCAGTAAAAGATATATTCTGCTATAGACAGTTATGTGCAAATACTTTCGGTAATCATAATGTAGGTGAAAACACAGCAAAACTTTACGTTTATCATGAAGGTATAGCGAAAAAATTACCAAATGAAATATATAGTTTTTTACTTGTTTATATCGAAACCCACATTGGGCCTGAGATAGAAGAATTGAACATTTCTAGTGACAACTGTGCTGGCCAAAATAAAAATCACACAGTTGTTCGCTTTCTAATGGCCTTAGTAGATACAAAGCGCTTCAAAAATGTCAGAAGCAAGATTTTACAATATATAAATATTTCAGTTTCTATCACTACACAAGAAGCTTATACAAATAAAATACCTATTAACGAGAAGAAAATCAAAGATGTGAATAAAGTTAGACAATATATTCCCGATGAATATGATTACTTTTATAAAGAACTGCTTGAATGGCCT